>LQRL01173338.1:1371-19829 GCA_001703475.1 Hydroides elegans
TAAATGCACTACATAAAAATATAGTTTCTTTTACAAGCACGTATAAGTACCAGTAATAGGTTTACAGGCATACGTGTGAACGCGTGCGCGCGCGTGTGCCTTAGGCCAAACAACACGTGTTGATTAGTGGGATGCTGTACGATCCATTGACTACTACCGGTATTTGGTGCCTAGCCGCTCGATACCCATCTCTACGGGCCTTGTTCCCTTAGAAATAGACACTTAAGAAGAAATTGAAACCTTTCTGTAAGCCAATGATCGTGCTCATAAAGGAATTGTGGTTCTAAGAAATATTTTATTATGCTTTAGATTTGTATCAATACCTGAATAATCTGATTGTTGTTATTCTAGCGAAAATAAACAGCTAGAATTAGATTAAGTATAATTTGTTTTACAATAACATGTTAGATTCTCGTATAACAATGATGTTATATAAGTGGCAAACATTGTTAATTTAAGCTAACAATACATTTGAAATCGAAAAGTTTCGAATTGAAAACTTAAAGTGGCTTTGTTCGCGTTTACCCTTTCAGCACTTGAATTCTAAACGGTATTTATCTAGCATTGTATTTAAACACTTGTTTGCCCGATTTAGCCAAATTTAAGCGATTTAAATTAAAAGAAATATAGTGTTTATATCGAGGCATCTATATGTTTGCCAAAAACGGATTTTATAAAAAGAAAACATTCTGCAACTTGTTCTGCTTAATCAAGTTACAGCTCCAGAATCTTAATTTATTGATTTTCGGATTGTTGCTTGATTTACAAATCCAGGCATTTCTCTTTTTTCAAGGCAACGCACTTTTGAATTAGAGCTTGCGTAACAATTTGGCAGCATGCACATATTTTGGTGTATTTGGATTTAGATACGAGATTCCTCAATTTTAATAGATTTCATTCCGCACCTTTGGGAGCAATCAATGATTTTTTCAAAAGAAATCTAATTATCACAGTTTCTTGCTTAACGTTTGGTACCTAATCGATAGATTCTCATATACTTTACAACTATATGTACATTGGAGATTTAATCTAACATGACTCTTGTTGTCCGCTGACAAAAGGTCCTTGGACAAAAATCATCACAAATCAAACAGAAACAAAACACATATTTTGCCTCTGTTTCCATTCATTTTCCCTCCGCAGTATCACTGGAGCATTTGCTCATTTGAGAGATTACAAGCCGATGTCAGGTTAATCATGTGTAGCGTGTACTCTTGATCTCGGGCCAGGGATTCTCTGTTGATATCTATTAGCCCAGCATTCCACTCCAGTCAACTTCCAGTCATATTTGATAAAAAAGATAGCAGGAAGAAGACGTTCCTATTTTTCTGAACGTCCGGGTATTTAGTACGTCCCCATAAGCGCGGACGTTCTGAAAATAGGAACGTTCACGAGCTGATTACTCTCGATCTACTCATCCAACCCTCCCTTACCTTATTTGTGAAACGAAACTTACAAATTGCTAACAGTCGCATGAGTAAACTGGGTGGTTTGCAAAAGTAGAAAACCAAAATTTATAAAAGCATATAAAAATGAGAAACGAAGCAAAGTATACGAAAAAAAAATAATGAAATACATACATAAACGTGTATATAATAGGGATACACGTAGACAATTATAATTATTACAAATCGCTTTGACGATTACTCGTTCGCTGTGGGTGGTTATGATTTTTCGTTCACGGTTTATTGCATGATTTGTCGAGCGGAAATCTTCTGGCTTTTTGGCGTTGTTGCTATGGAAACAGGATTTGATTGACAGGTTGCGTAGTGTGCATGATGTGTATGAATTGAAGGGGTTCCTTGCCGAAAGGCACTTAGTCAATAAAGGACGTTTTTGCCATCGGATTTAGTATGGGTTTTTTGATCCATGGTAAATGACGAAACAAAACATTGATGTCAATAAAAAAATCTTTTCTGAGAGAAAATCCGGTGACAACAAATTGCTGCCCGGGTATTTAATAGGCAACTCCTGATATAGTCATAGTCGTGTCTCTTATAGTCGTTTGTCTTTCGTTCATTGTCATTTTGTCATATGACATGGCTCAGAAATCATGCAACCAATTTTTGCTCTCAGTTTCAAAAACGTGGTTTATTGAGTTAGTCCATTAGTGCATGGAACCCTTCAATTATAAGTTATGTTGCATATCCTACATGAACAGCGTTTACGCATACATTCATTTTGTCTATTATTGTGTATATTGTGATCATATGGAATTCGATATTGTTTCGATTTGTTTTGTAAAATAAATTTGAATAAAGGAACTGTCAGGTCGATGATGGATATTTTATTTTATTTATCTAAAGGTTTGTTTTGAAAAAAAAAAACCTAAAAGTCTTATATTGCTAGAGGATTTTTCTTCAGGCAGCATATATAAAATTGAAGTTGCGTAACAACGAAAGAAATAAATAATTGAATAAAATCAGAATATAAAGGAACATCCATTTTCAATAACGTTCATGTAAAATTACACGAAAACGATATGCTCTTTTGAAAGTTATTCTCTAAACCTGAACGATATTTTAGATTTTTCACAAATCTTATTTAGACTTACAAATTGTAATATTATATATGGATCAATTCATGAACAAGCGTTTCCATTTAAAATATAGTTAATTTTTTATGGAAAATTAAACAGTATGTTACACTTCAAATAACAATTGTTTGAAGAACTGTAATCATTACGGTTTAAAAAAGAAAAGGAATTTGTGAGTAAAAAAGGAAATTGCATCAGCGTTGCCAAAAAATCAACAAATACTGTGGTGCCTTTCAGTGACCTGTCGCAAAGTATAAAAACCATGTTGCTAAGACCGGTATTAAAAAAAGGACAGAAAAATAAATAAAAACTAACGCAAAAAGTCATTGCAAACACCTGAAAAGTCAAGTCTAAAGTTCAAGTACAAAATTAAATGATACAATTACAGCCGCGCAATCGGCAAATTATTGGAGGACACAAATAAAATGATACACACCATAAGTGACTGGAATATAAATAATAAACAAGGCGATCAATTGAAATATTGTGTGTAAAAGGATAAGTGAACAAATGGTATCCGGTCAAAAAGTCCCCGGACATAAAGTCCCCAAATTGGTCAACATAGGACATAAAGTCCCCAGACAAAATGTAAAATAAAATGTTAATTTCTCAATTATTTTTTGATATCAGGATCAATTATCATTTAAGAATATATAATTTCAGATATGCATTAAATTAAATTTAGGGACTTTATATCCGGGGACTTTATGTCCGGGGACTTTTTGACCTGGATTCGAACAAATCGGTGGTTTTGTAAAAGAGAAATGGGAAACGCAGCAGTCAGCAAGACGTGACAAAACTAATTTATCAGCTTTGAAAGACTGTACGAAGATATAAAATTGCATATCAAAAACTTAAATAATTATTGTTCTTGTTGTTGTGGGGTGTTTAGTAGCAAAAATGAAATGATAACAAATAATTACACGCGAACGTGAACTTAAATGCAAATTAGCTGAACAAAAGCGTTGGTGGTTTTTTTGTTTCAATCAATTAAAGGGAGTTTTTTTTTATATGTGTTTGAACCAATTAGAAAACAGCTTTATTTGTGATTGTAATAAGGAATAATTATAACTGACTGATCTAGTGGTAATGAAAAGGATAATTATAGGTTAGAGGAACACTGATTTACGCATTTTCAATTCATAGTTGAAATATGAAACTATTCACGTCTATTAAAAACATGATTTTCGTTCACAAAATACATGCATAGTAGTGTTGCTCCTTTATTTTAAGGTGCCAATCAATCAAAGGACGAAATTAATTAGGAAAAAAAAACATAAATTCGCGGATAAATAAAAACATGTAAAAAACGGGGATTGTCCGTGAATGAATGAAGATGTCAAAAATGCAGTCAGCGAGTCGAAGCGCTTTAAGTCATAAACGGTTTTATTATATGACGTTTTATAAGTGACAATGACTGTTTTTGTGCCTTATAGTCTAATAAAATGCAAAGTCAATTCCAGTCTCTTTGTGCACTGTGTTTGAAACATGAAGCTAGTCGAGGACTCGAAATCTATTTTACTTCTTCAAATCATTTGGTTGCGATGATAACTCAATGATTATCATTCGCGGATAGATTATAGATAACGTTCAAATAGGACCATCCATAGTGATAAAAGAGTGATTAAAATAGAAGCAGCTATCTGAAAATACAAAAAAAAAATGAATATTTTTTTGTGTGCTTTGAGAGCCACCACTTCGGATAAAAAACGGATAAGCTAGATAAAAACTAGTCACTCAAAATAGGAAAAAAAATCAATCTAATCTATACTAAAAACGGATAAGCTGGATACAAAATAGGTACTCAAAAAAGATAAAAAGAAAAAAATCAAAACGCTGCTTAGTCTGGTAAAGTAATCTCGATAGCACAAGCAATAGCTCATCCAAATCGGTGTTCGCTGAGCATGATTGCATAGTTGTCTATCATTGCTATCCATCTTCTAGGTGATACGCTGTACACACACGAAACAAAAAGAAGAAAAAATAGGAAAAAAGGAAAACGTAAAGAAGAAAAGAAGGAAAAGTAAGAAAAAAGATAACGAAGAAGATAATAGAAGAAGGAAGTAAAGAGACGTGATTAAGAAAAAAAATCAAGAATATTTGGAAGAATCTAGATTATTCATGCGTATGTGATACGTTGGGCAAACACGAAAAAAAGACACGAAATACTTGAAGAACCGAGAACGTTCATGCCTTCGTTTTGCTGAAAACAAGGTTCGCACGCGAAAAAAAGGAAGAAAGAAGACATTGAGAAGATTGAGGAACATACATATTGTTCGTGCGTTCGTGTTGCGTTACAAAGTAGATGTGGCGCGCTCAGCGCTTTTTTGAGAGATCGCTTACCAATAGGCTACTTTGATCTTAGGGGATCGAATAACGCGCGAATATTGGTTTATAGATTTTATATTAAGGATATCCTATGTGTTATTGAATAGATATATGCTTTTTCATATAAAGCAGTAATAAGGCGGTAACTACCTTTGAGTGGTCGGAGCTTGTTAAAATTCCCAACAGGAGTTGATTAGAACGAAATTGACCGTGAATGTTGGAACATTCCGCATGTGAACTGACCCAATTTTGAGCATCCTTTTTGCAAGTGAAGTGAGCAGACTGTTCAGAAAACGAAATGAAAACTTGAACAAACTGCTAAATAATATGTTAAAAAACTCATTGTTGCAAAATATTTGAGTACTTGAGTGGAAATGAAAAACTAAGGTTTCCAAAACATGAATGATAAATTAAACACACTTTGAATCTAATTAACCTCAACCAAAGACTCTTTGCCTCAACATATTTGTAGTTCAGTGGTTTATCTTTCCGCTGTTCATTTCCCAAAACGACCTCGCGAACAACCTGCCCCTGTGGACCAACATCTCATTTGAGAAGAATCTCGCAGCAAAGTGATATAAGTTCATTTGTTCAAGCGAAGAAAATCATCCTCGACCAAAAACACGTAAACGCTTCATGTTGTTGTGTACGTACCTGCGTTCACCAACGAATAGTTATTGCACGGCGGCATTCGAGTGAGTGCATGCGTAAAAGCGATCATCAGCGCTAAACGCTATTCTTGAGATGTATTAGCGTCATCATTTCTCCCAATCAGCCAGCCAACATTGTATAGTAATTATCTGCCAGCTAACCGCCAAACAACACCGAACATCCTCCGCTTTTTTGTGGGATAAACACCAGTGCACAAATGTGTTCCACTTCAACTTGAACGTTTTTTCCTGCGGTAAATTACTCATTGTGTTGCTGTTCGCTCCATTTTTTCCACATTTTTTTTCGTTGGGTCTTAAAAAAGATTAAGCTATTAAGGCATAGGAGTCTGGAATCAAGGAGCCTTCTATACCATACGCGGAGTGAGCCAAACTCTTGAGCGCTCTCAGAATGAGTGTCGATACTAGACGAGGCGCCGCCACACAGGCAGCAGGAGGTTTCAGTTGCCGCGTACGCAGTAGTAGCTATGGTAACACTGGTGCCCTTAGCAACGGAACAGAAGGCCTTAGCAACGGGGTCACAACAGGAAGCAAGAACGGCGCACGCCCATATGTGACAACAGCAACGGTTAAATCGTCACAACAACAGCTTGGATATTCGGATAGCAGCGGTGTTATTGTCAATGGCAACGTAAAGAATTTGCCTAGCAACGGTGGCAACGGAGGCAACGGAAAGAGTTTGCCTAGTAACAAAAGTGGTAGTGGCAAACACGTGAATGTTAAGGCGTCATCAAATAGCAACAACGCCTCCTCAAAGAGTCATAGCACCGGATATAAGTTGTTCAAAGGCGGAAGTGTGAGTTCGCTCAAGCGTCTATGGGATCGCAAAACATCATCGGAAGACCGGAAGTCAGAGGGTGATAATAAAGACGCTTCCGGTTCGAAGAACGCGTCACGTGATAAGCGCGCTTCGTCTAGCTCATCGGATAAGCATTCAACATCAAAGCACTCGCAAAACGCGCAAATCGGGCAAAAGCTGTCCACGGATACCGCAGATTACTCCATTCGGATAAGTAAGAAAAATAATAACGCAAACGCGCATGCACCCCTGCAAAGGTCTGTTTCGGTACCGGCTAATTCGTCACACGCCTCAAATACAGGTCCGGGTCAAGTGCCGAGCTACAAGACCGGATACGCAGATTCGGATTCAAACCTGGGACCTCCATTACGCGCATCCTCCCCCGCATCATCACAAACGAGCAGCACTAGTTCGCAAAAATCGCCGCCACCTGTCACATACAACAGCTGGTATTCGGATATCTCGTATAATCCCACAGCGGAAACCGCCTCACCGTTTCCAATGCAGAACAAGGCGCCTCGGCGGCAGCGACCGAGCCCTCTACATATTTCGACTTCCGTTTCCGCGAGCGAAACCGACGTGTTCAAACGGCTAGACGAGGGCGAGGTGACGGATTTTCGCGATATGAGTCTGGACAATTTGGTGAAGTACCTAAGGGATAAGTCGGAGCAGCTGACGCCAAAAGAGGAAACGTCCAAATCGAGTTTCGAGCTTAGTGTTTCGAATGCTGCGAATAGTGCGGCAGATTTGGATGCAACGTTGACGGATGATGAGGCTTTTTCGATGGATGTTTCGGATACTCGCTTTTCCCATAGCAACAACGACAATGATTCGACGCTTTCGCACAAACGAGGTGGTGCTGTTTCGAATCACAATCGGGGCCTGGCGAATAGCTACAGTGCCCACGATCTCGGAAATAATAACATGAGCGATTCGAACGGCATGTTCTCTTCTAAAAACCCAACGGATACGTCAATCGATCCCGTTCATATCGCTACCAATGAAACCGCTGATATTTCCGCAACCACTCAAGATGAGTCCCAGTTCAGTCCGAAATCGTGGGTCGAATACCATTCGCGACGCGGCGGTGGCGCCTCGGGCGGCCTGTCTTCGGCGCTGAGCGGAAGTGAGCTCGATCGCGACTACGTAGACCGGAAGTACGAGGAAATGAAGTACTGGACCCTGCAGCGACGCCGCAAGCCACCCAAGAGCGTTTGTGGTGGTGGCGCGGGTCAGCCGCCGCTGAGATCGGGCCATTCCGAGGTAAGAGTGCGTTGGAAAGAGGTGAGGTGTATACTCTTCGTATTTATAGGTCTACATATGTCCCATTGTCCGAAACGCCAGATCTGTGCGTGAAATAAATCATATACATAAAGAAATTATAGTGATCGGGGCATTCCGAGGTAAGACGATGAGTGTTTTGTAAGATGGAAAGGAAAGGCGATGTTGGGAGGCTGTTGGGTCAAAATACTGGACCGATGTAGGAAGCATGTGTGCAGTGGGAAAGGGCTGCATACTCTTCGTATTTATAAGCCTAGACTCAATTGTCATTCATAAGAAAAAACGCTGTATACGTGAACAATACGACTTGCTTGGGGAAAGGAACTCCAATTGAAGGGGAAGAATGTGATCTGATGATACTGTTCGAGATGAGTATAGCCGTATGCTCGTGCTTCGTATGTTTCGACTTCTCGTCCTTGCTAAACATTTCTTTGGTTACGCTTATTTCTGTGAAGCAATATCATTTCGGCATCTTACCTTGGCAAAAGATTAGAATAAATGGAATATAAACACAAAACACAAATTTGTAGTGTTCCTGCGAACGTATTCATTTCTCCTTTATCATGTGTTAACTATGTGTGCCTGGCATTTAGACTAATGCCTCAAAAGACCAAAAAGGTCCAAGGTATCCAACAATAAACAGAGTGTCGCTATGAACAAATAGAAGCCTTCTTGTTGACAGCAGCCAGATTGATTGATTGATTGATTCAGTGATTGACAAGTCGTGGAGAGATGGAAGGGGATTTTCTTGATTTGTCATTTCTTATATTCAGGGTACATGTATGTCATGGATGTTATGGAATCTACGAGTTGACGTTTTGATAATTGTTGTTCTAAAATCTCAAATTTGGACATCAGTTGGTTTATGATGAATATTATGATTTAAAACTGGATGGATGCCATTTGTTATACATGATATTTGAAAAACCGGTTTTGATTATAGAGTTACCATTTCAAAAGATTTTGAACGAAATGGAAATCGTTGCATAAGCTCGTGATTCACAAGAAAATGTTAAGCAAAGAAGCAATTTTCCAATTTGTTTTGGAATGCAACTGTAGATTGATAAAAAGCCTTCCCTAAGGTAACATTATTGAACTCTTCTTTAATTCAATTTATCGACAAATTTGAAAAGGCCTTGGGTTTGAAATTGAAAAGCATGTCTAAATTGAAAAAGAGGAAAAGTAAAATGAAAACCGAAATCCGCCAAAAATCAACAGGTGGATTTCCCGTATCCCGCTAGTTTTCTCATTGTTTTGTACTGAAATACAATGTACATACTTTCTTTCTTCGTCAATATTTCTTTGTGAATAACAAAAGGTATAAAAACTTTACTGTTCAAACTTCCTACTTGCCATTATATTGCAAATTTTGTGTAGTTAGTTGAAGTTAGTACTACTAAACATGATTTTTGGACATGGGCTTCGGCCGCTTGTTAGAGGAAGAAAGCTATCTTTTCAAATATCGAATGTATGTGATATAGGATTGATACCAAAATATATAAATTCATCTGTTGCCAGTTTCATAAAAACATACAGAGTATCAGAGTATTCACACATCTGTATTCAAATTCCATTTGTCAATGTAGCTTGTGGAGTCTTAAGATTAAACATTCAGATGAAAGGTGTCTCGTTTCATGGTCGCACGTCGAGATATGTCATTGCTCATATTTGTAAACATCGGAACATGTCACAGCTGTTTATCAGGGTTGGATCCATGTTGCCGCTTTTGACATTCGATGTGTCATAATGATTACAATATCATAACGGGCACATACAGTTGTATAGGAAGATGCGCTTTGCTGTTCGTAGACTTTTAACCGTTTTGTCAGACTAGCCACTGGAAATTAAAATTGCAAATATTTGTAAACATGCTACAACTTTGCAAGATGGAGTCGATGGGGAGATTGTTTCAACTTGTTGCAATATCATAGGAAAAACGTAATGAGCACATGCATGTAGATACCTAAAAATCCAGTTTGTTTTTAATGTCCTCTTGAATGTAGCCTACGGTTGATTTAGAGCCTAAAATTCCGAGCACTGCTATCGTAAATATTGAAAGTTAATATTTGATGAATTCCAAGTTGATGAATTCCAAGTTGTCTTTCCTAAACAGTAGCAGTGATTCGATAAAATAGAAAATGTTTCAAGAAATTCCTTCATTTGTTTTCTTGTTAGCATTCACTGACCTTCTATTGTTTGGTAACAATAAATTAAGCATCATCTCGAAACAAACAAGTTTCATGAGATGCAGCTACAGAAGGGAGATATATGTATTTTCTGAATTGGTATCGCGTTCATACAAGCTGTAATTGATCCATAAGCAGACCATTTAGCTAGTGATGTATGGTCAAATAGCTGTTAACTGGTTAACGATAGTATTGGGTTCTCGTTTAACTGTTTGTTGGCATATTAGTTAACGTCTGTATAGTGTAAACTTTGCTGAGGTGTGCTCGTTGCAGAAGGCAAATAGTAGGTTTGCCTCGAAATTATTATAATTTCGAGGCAAACCTACTATTTGCATTCTGCAACGAGCACACCTCAGCAAAGTTATTTATTATAACTTAAATTGTCTATTGATAATTTGCCAACAGTTCTATACGAAATATTAAAGCAACATATTTAACTATAAAACTTTGAATAATCGTCAGCCAGTTGTAAATGGTAAAAATAGATATAAATCAATTAAAGTGTTGACCTAAAATTAACACCGGTAATATAATAAATAAACCATCCCCAACTGTTTACTCGAAATTGGCTAGACTTAAACTCATTTTTATCCCACTGTTTGTAGTAAAAGAATAGTTATGAACAAGGAAACGTCAGCTAAGAATGCTGTAGAAGTATTCATCGAATATTCGGACAAAATCAGGTCACTTTTGAGTTGGTCGATGATTGTACGTTTTGTGGTTAGGTTCATTCATATGACACCCTGTTCCAGTCTTACATTTACCATTTAACTCTTCAATTTAAAAATACCAGTCAAATATATGATACAGTTATTGAGCAATTGGCCACCAAAAATTGTGACTATCGAAATCGGCTGCATCAAATATTCGGACAGCGTGTATCAAATATTCGGACAGAATATAATCAAATATGAATCTTCAAATAATTATAAAGAAATACCATGTGAAATTGTTTTCCTGAGTTTTAAACGGTATTTCAATAAATAGTTAGGCTTTTTGGACCAATAGCAACTGATATATATTGGACAAACTTAAAATCTTGGCATCCATCATGGCCCATTTTCCCGTCAACCAGTCATGAGGTTTATTTGGATTGATTAGTCGGGTTATATAAAATGATTCATGTTTTTGTCGTTGGAAAGCTATTTTGTTTTGTTATCTTTCAAATGAAATACATCGCAAATAATGTTTCACCCCTCCCCCATGCCCGCATTTGGTCCATTGAAACCATCTCTTTAAAAGAGGTTTTTTTTAATGAATGTACTCAATTTGTGTATTTAAAGTTCTAGTGTATAAAATCAATAAATAGTGTATTCAACACCATCATAGCTGTCACTTGTTGAACATTTGGGAAAAAAATACATGTTTAATGATAACCATATACTTGTGAGTAAGATAACATATAAAATGAACTTGCTATTATCGCATAGTCCGATGCGTTTAAATTCTCGTCTCCCTTGGTAGGTATAATATACTATTTGGAAGAGGCATCTATCTTGCCTATGTATCCATTTACTCGGGATTCGCTATTAATTTAAACACTAATATTTGTTTGAATTGATTTTCTATTACATAAATTTTCAATATTGTCTTGGTCAAATGCGGGCATTGGGGAGGGGTGAAACATTATTTGCGGCGTATTTCATTTGTAAAATAACAAAACAAAATAGCTCTCCAACGACAAAAACATGAATCATTTTATATAACCCGACTAATCAATCCAAATAAGCCTCATGACTGGTTGACGGGAAAATGGGCCATGATGGATGCCAAGATTTTAAGTTTGTCCAATATATATCAGTTGCTATTGGTCCAAAAAGCCTAACAATTTATTGAAATACCGTTTAAACTCAGGAAAACAATTTCACATGGTATTCCTTTACAATTATTTGACGATTCATAGTTAATTTTATTCTGTCCGAATATTTGATACACGCTGTCCGAATATTCGATACTGCCGATTTCGATAGTCACAATTTTTGGCGGCCAATTGCTCAATAACTGTATCATACATTTGACTGATATTTTTTAATTGAAGAGTTAAATGGTAAATGTAAGACTGGAACAGTGTGTCATATGAATGAACCTAACCATAAAACGTACAATCATCGGTCAACTCAAAAGTGACCTGATTTTGTCCGAATATTCGATGAATACGTCTACCAATTGCAGCTTGAGTTTGCAGATTGATGTTTTGTGCTTTTGATGTGTTGTTTGCTACAAATACCTCATGTCATATAAGTCAAAAAGCAAGAATCATATACGAGTGCATTAGCAAAATTGACAGAACACTTATATGAGGGCACACTGAAAAGCAAATGAATATGAAACATGAACGAGTACACTGTGAATGGATCGGCCCTATCGCTTATCTCCTAAATGAATTGCTTGGATTTCAAATCAAAAATGTTCTTTCAAACCACTTGGAAAAGCCTATTTTGGTAAGCAAGGAAAATCACTTATAAGAAAGTTACTCGCTAGGAATCGTGAAAATATGTTCATACTGATTTAACCCGTATAAACAGTACCTGATCGAACTAAACGAATTTTATTAACCTTATTTACTCATCGGAACCCAAGCATATTAACTCAGCTGTGAAGATGCGCAAACAAGTTTTCCTTCTTGTTTTTGTTAACTAACAAACTGAGAACAAACTCTCTACCAAAAAATCCGAAATCTTTGGCTTTCTCTCGGCTAATTGAATTGTTCAATACAGATCGTTTTTTGCTCCATCAACTCTCGAGTAAATAGCAAAGCAAAATCGGAAAACATATTGGATGTACGGGCTCTTTTATCTTAAATTTTACGGGCCAATATGTTCCATGTAAAACAATGTTTTTCCCTAATATATGGCGTTTGATTTCTCTTTGTCCGATGAATGATTATCTGAATGAAGTGAAACATTTTGCTACTGCAAGGCTCGAGGTTTGATAGATTTTAAAGGTAGGTCTAATAATAAATCAATAAGCGCTTTTCTATCCGAAGAAAAGCCTTGTCTACGGACTATCGTGTTATAATACTGCTCTGCATGATTTTGAATTAATTATTAGCGGTTGCATGATAAACATTTATTAAAAATACGACAACTTTCGGAATATATATGCATGAACATTATTACTCGTTTTCAACAGCCAGCCATATATCCTTGTACATAATGAATATAAATGTTCTACCATAACCTATACACTCATGTTATCTAAAGATCATAAACACCCACACTATCTGTACCCTTGATGATTTTTCTTCATTGAGAAATCATAAACACTTTCTATCTCTTTTGCTTGGTGGTTTTTCCCATTGATGAATAGCATCGGACGGGATCAGTGGGGTCCTGCCTATAAAATAGGTCGTGAAATACGATGCGTTAACGAAGCTGTAACTCTGTCGGATTCCGTAAGCGTGTATGTCGTTATTTTGCGTCTGTCTGTATTCTAGCGGAAGACAGATGGAATCAGGTAGAGCGCGGGTGCGAAGTTAGCAATGTCCGTATTCTTTTAGGAAAGGGCTTTCGCGTATTTTCCCACTTCGTTTGCCTTTGCTTGGTATGCTGTGAACATATTACAATTAGAAAAAAGGAAGCCATGCTTTCCAACTTCGAAAGAAAATCGGTCATAATATTCAGAAATGAATGTTTGTGATCTTCAGTTTTTACTTACTCGGATAAATAATAGTAACGCCTTGTCTACAATAGCACCTACTGATAGTTTCCCCACCTGCGTGCTTTGTATTTACCTTTCAATCATTGTATTGGCACCAAGTTTCATTTTCTTTTCGTTTGCCAATCATTGGCTGTATAGTCCAGCTCTCTGCTCATCTAGAATCTGGATCTTCTCTGGATGCCTCTGCATGAGATCCTGGTGGCAGTGAATGATGGTCTTTCGATCCAGGATTCAGGTCGGGTCGTTTTTTCGGACCACGCCAAAGGGGAAAACCGACCTCATCATGCTTCCACAGCTGTTTTTCACGAACTGTACAGCGTACAGTGCATTTCTATTCGGATCTATTTTCTTAATCTCACTTGGAAATAGTTTTACTTTCGTGAATAAGAAATTCGAGTATTAGAAAAAAAACTTTATTTTCGCGAATTAAGAGTGGGTAAAAAAGCGTTTCGTCAATCAAGGAATAAAAAATCGCACTCTTGCCTTTCAACGGTTTTTTTTTTCGTGATCTGCAGGATGTACGTTAACTAACATCTGGATAGATCTTGAGCAGAATAAAAACGTTTCGTTGAATTTAAAAAGTGAAATGTAGCCTAAACAAACTAGAGTTTACTGTGTTTTCGACTCAAGAGTGAATTTGGTCTTGATTAGAAATGCATCATGGATAGTTAATTTTCTCGATAAATTTAGTTAAGGTGGCTATTGAAAGTTTCGAGTTAGCCAACGGCAATGGTCAACAGCATTTGTTTGATGGATAATAGTATTAACCTACTTTGTTGTGTGTTTGGTTTCATTTTTGCGCTTTTCGTTGATCTTCGATAGCCTTTCGCCGGATAGGTATGTCTTATATAAAAAGAAAAAATCAGTCGAATAGAATAAACAGTATGTTACTCATGAAATTCGTTATCGGACATTTCGAAAAATAAACATGGATAAGAATCAATTTATTTAACAATGGCCAAACGCGGTCACCACACACCCTTCAAGCGTCGTTCGCTCGAAATGAATCTGACAATCTACGCCGAACAAACCGTCGAACAGATCGAACACGTTCGCCCACCCACCTTCAATCGTCCCACTTCGCAAACCATGTCTTCATTCCGAAATCAAACCGCTACTGAATATTCCAGAAGCCTATCTGCTCCGGACGAAGTGGACTACTTTACGTCGCGCAATAATATGTCAAATGACCACGGTGAAAGAGACTACTTTTCAGAGTCGCGCAATTATATGTCCAGTCACAACAATGACCCGTCCTACTTTTCGGATTCGCGCAATAAAACAACTAGTGACATAAACGAAATGAACTACTTTTCATATCCACGCAATAATACATCTAGTGACACAAATGACACACACTATTTTTCTTCGGAGTCGCGCAATAATATGCCAATTGACATCAACGAGCGCTTCCGTAAACTCGCCGAAGACTGCAGCGCTAGAGCCGAAGGTCTGAGAACACATTCGAGCGCGCTTATGCGTCAGTGCAGTGCACGGAACGATGACCTAAGGGCGCAAATGGGCGAGCTGATGCGACTTAGGGGTTCGAACCTACAGCCAGGGAATAGTCCAAGGGCTCCGCAGATGTTGAAAAGGTATTCGGATGGCTATACGTATGAAGGATGTCGAATGGATTATGACCAGTTGGATGAGGGCAGGAATCCAAACGGCGAGATTAGATTTTATGCGGAAAATTCGTCGAAATATCCGAATGAAAATTCGAACGATTTAAAGGAAAATTCGATATATTCTAATGAAAATGTGGAAAATCTCGCGAGATATTCGAATGAAGATGCGCGCGCATTCGACTTTACGAACGAACCTTTGTCTTATAATATGAAACCTTATGGGAGGAGTTCCGATACTGCATGGACAAAGGGAGGGAGAAATATAGATCATTCCGGATACGACAAACCAAATCGCTATTCTTGGAGTGGTCCAGACCGATACCTTACATCTAAGGTAGGGTTGCTGTATGTAAGATGTCAATACTTATGTAAGAAATCTGAAGCATGAATGGTAACACGTATTGAATGAGCACATATATTCCTTTCGTATGGTCAATGTATGAACAACCTATGCAGCTCGGGCCTTTCGAAAGATTTTCGGTTTAAAGCAGGGTACCGGTATAATGCGCATGAGCTTCGCATGCTATAATGCACTCTTAAGCAACTATGGCTTTGGTGTTAAAATTTATCTTATGCAGGACGCATCTGGATTTTAGTTAAATGTCACTTCATAAAACACATATGGTTTTTATCATTATTTGATATTGGCTGATAAATTATATTGCACCTATATTTTATCTGAAAACATATATTTATGATTTTAAATAAACCCTATAATACATTAAACATCTGACTTATAACAAGCTATTTAAGTCTATTTAATTTCATGTTTTTGTTGTTGATAATCACATATAACAATTTAATACGCACCATGAATGTAAATGTTTTGCTATAACAAAAACTCATTGTTGTCTCACTAATCCCCACATTTCACAGCCACCCCTCGCACCTCTACGAAACCAACCAGCCAACCAGCACCAACCAAGCAACCAGTTTCAACCTACCGCCTTTCCCGATCGACAACAAGACAGCCATGTTAGCTCGCCATTAACTCGCCATACCGCTTCTTCGTCACTCCCTCGCCACTTCGACTCGCCACCAACTCACCATCAAAAATCGTCGCCACAAACCCCTCGCCACTCCATCTCGCCACCCCCTGATCGCCGAACCGCCTCGCCACAACCCGCTCAACACCATTCGACCTCCCCACCTATTCACCTTCAAACCACCTCGCCACTACCCCCTCGCCACCCTTCATCCTCGCCACCCCAACAACAACCATCGCGTATGGGCCCCCTCGCCATTCCCTATAGCGACACCTACTCGGACCAAGAGCAACTCCAACTGACCGTAACGAACCTGCGTGCGCAGATCGATGCACAACAGGAAGTCATAAGTGACCTTGAAGGCGAACTAGGGGTCAAACAATGTCAACTGCAGATGAGTGACTCAATGCTCGAAGCCGTGAGTGTTTTGTGCCAAATAATCTGCATGGGTGCTTTGCAGCTGGTTGTGTTTCGCTTGCGTTAATGAAGTAAAAATATATCTGCATGCATCTTTTGAGCCTTTTGGGGATGTGTCTCTCTGCTTTGGTATTTGACTCCGGCTTGATATCTGTGGCAGGGTTGCATTGATGATAATGTGATCCAAATAATCGCATGTTTTTGACACTATTCGCTAGCTGCAGCTCAAGTAAAGGAAAAGCTTCAAAGAAATCTTCGATCGTGTTTTACTATTCTTAGCTGGCACACGACGACCGGCAGATAAATGTTATATAATCGTTTAAATGAATTGACTAAGTTGATATAGTTGGATATGCCGGCTTAATGCTTGGTTATGTAGCTTGAGCACGGTTTGTCTTCCTTGCATGGCTTTCAGAAGTGCAGCTGATCATGTACCTTTCGTATTAAGGAGCTGAAGAAGATGGTGGGGCGGCCGCGACTCTATCCTGCACCTTATGGGTTGTATGGTTGATTGTGTGTATGATCGGCCTGGTATGCTTCATTTTGCATGGTTTCATGTACGATTTGCTTGGCAACGGTTTCGAACGTATTAGCAGTGGAGCTTTGGATCATGTCTGATATATTCAGCTTTTTTGCATGGCATGCTACTTCATATGTTTCTATTTAATAGTATTTACAGCCGTATGGGAGCTTATCTTCGGCACCGAGAGAGCATGCGATTTTTCTATCAGATCATAAGGTTGCTTGGGCTTCTGTATTCTGTATGCCCTCTTGGATGATTTAAAAAGAATGTATAGAAAAAAGGATTTTGATAAAATGCATGTAATATGTTCTAAACATTGTATTTGGATTATATATATGTGTATCTGCATGTCAATGGCTTTTCGCTGAGATTGCAAGATCATTTATCCATTTACATACTTTGTTAAAGCTTAATTATATGCAAATTGAGCTGCTATGCATATTTGAAATGAAAAGAAATTGATTCCAATATGTCAGATTGTGTCAGTATGTAATAATGCACTTGTTAAATGCACCTGTGCATATGTTCTACAATGCACTCGAACTTCAAACTTTAAAGTGCGCCTCTGTATTGCTCAAGTTATGTTTCAGCTCCGTTTAAGGTTACTCAGTGCCTCTGTTATGCTACAGTCAGAGGTCGAGTAAAAAAAGGATATGCTTAATATGATACAGAATCTATCAGGTCTTATCATCGAATTTTATTTTGAGAATTGGTAAAAAATAGACTCATCAGACATTCCTCTTTAATTAGTAATAATGGAAACGAAAAGATATTACGACAAGTTAATTAAATCATAACTGTTTCTCCTTTTCAATAAGTTTTTAGAAAAGACATTTACCTAATGACAAGGTACAATTATGGACCAATGTTTAAAATGCACTTAAATGTCAGGTAAATGTTACCAGTCGAATTGTTAAAATGTTATCAGTCTTAGGAATTGAATTGTTACAATAAGAAATGACGATAATTAGATAATTGCAAAAGATCTTGAGCTGACCATTTAAGAGTACTCAAAGAATAAGGAGTTATTTTTTTAGCAAATATATTTTTGGTCAATCGTAATCGATCTAGAACTATGACCTGCGTTTTGACCTTAAAATTACTTTCTTTATTTCAAAAACGCAAAATCGTTCAAATGCGAATATTGTCACAAGAAAACTGAAATCAGAGAAAAAAATATTGTCATAAAAAAAACAGACAAGAAAAAAATAAAAGAAGAATACTATCATTTAGTGTCGTTTTGCATGGCAATTTTGGAAAATGTCAACTCCGACGCTGTTGCTAATAGGGAACACGCTCTCAATCGGACAATGCTCTTTTCTTGTTAATCGAAGCTAAATCATTGTCTTCCGATAAAAAAAACGAAGGAATATAAGAGAAAAAATAAAGAAAAAAGGAACAAAAAAGAAAAAGAAACAAAAAAAAAAAAAAAAAAAAAAAAAATCA
>LQRL01173353.1:13339-25897 GCA_001703475.1 Hydroides elegans
CCAAATTTTAACAAAAGCTTACTTATGGTGTTCCCAATCCAAATTGTGCTCCGGATGACGATCGAACTATTGTGGTCGCCATGGTGGACTTCGCAAAAACCGCCAATGATCTTCTATATAGTGATAAACTAATTGCTGTTAAACCTATCTCCTCCCACAGTTTTGGTGGTAGAGCTTCCAAATTTTAACAAAAGCTTACTTATGGTGTTTCCAATCCAAATTGTGCTCCGGATGACGATCGAACCATTGTGGTCGCCATGGTGGACTTCGCAAAAACCGCCAATTTGGTCTTCTATATAGTAAAAAACTATTTGCTGTTGAACCTATCTCCTCCCACAGTTTTAGTCGTAGAGCTTCCAAATTTTAACAAAAGCTGACTTATGGTGTCCCCAATCCAAATTGTGCTCCGGATGACAATCGAACCACTGCGGTTGCCATGGTGGACTTCGCCATTTCCGCCAGGTCTTCTATATACTCAAAAGTCTATTGAGCCCGTTCCGCATGACCATATACCATATGCTATCGGTAAGACAGGTCTTATGGCGTGTGTTACTTTAAACACGACCAAACCTGCCGCAAGCAGAATGGTTGGTCACGCGGGGGTTCTTGTGTTGGTTGATTCCATTGATGGATACGTGCATTTTTCTCATTGAGGCATGCCTTCTGACTTCAAGTTATTGATTTTTATGTCTGTTGAACTTATCGACTGTTTGAATCACAGCTGTTACACACCTGGCCGAATAGCTCAGTCAGTTGTGTATCGGCTTCATGTCCCAAAGGTCGCGGATTCGATCCTGGATTCAGCTCGAAAATATTTTTTTCCTTGAGAAAATGCAAGAAATAATATTATCATGTATGGTGCCTTAAGAAGATAGTCATATCTTATCTGTAAGTCTGATAAGATAAAAATGTCTGGTTCATAATGTACTCATTCATATTGTGTATGTTAATTCATATCGCACATGGGCCTGTAGCTTAGGGATATAGCATCGGACACAGTCATAAAGTCGTCGGTTCGAATCCCAGCTTGTACAACCGATTCCTAAAGATAATAATATATGGTATAAACAAATAAATAGTTTTTATATTTTCATTTATATGCAGATGGTAAAACAAATTGATAACATATGACTTTTATACCAGCCTATGCATTAACACTTACCTGTTAAGTCTCATTAAAACAATGAATAAAAACGTGTTTGCTAGTGCCTGAAGAGCTATTAAGTAAAGCTGAATCATTGTCCTTGACAATCTTGTTTAACCAAGCTTTCGTGAAACGAAAACTGGGTTTGTGCAATCGGTTGGTGTCCGTCCGCCGTTAGTTAATTAGTTAGTTAGTTAGTTAGTTAGTTATTTCGTAAACTTTTTAAAAACCTATCTTCTCCCACAGTTTTGATCATAGAACTTTCAAATTTTAACACAAGCTTCTATATGGTCACCTCATTATGGATTGTGCTTTTGATGACGATCGAACTATTGTGGTCGCCATGGTGGACTTCGCCATTTCCGCCCAATTTGGTCTTATATATAGTAAAAAACTCATAGCTTCAACAGCTATCTTCTCCCACATTTTTGATTATAGAGCGTTCACACTTTAACACAAGCTTTTATATGGTGACCTCATTATGGATTGTGCGTTTGATGACGATCGAACCATTGTGGTCGCCATGGTGGACTTCGCCATTTCCGCCCAATTTAGTTTATATATAGTAAAAAACTCATAGCTTCAACAGCTATCTTCTCCCACAGTTTTGATCATAGAGCTTTTAAACGTTAACACAGGCTTTTATATGGTCACTTCATTATAGATTGTGCTTGTGATGACGATCGAACCATTGTGGTTGCCATGGTGGACTTCGCCATTTCCGCCCAATTTAGTCTTATATATAGAAAAAAACTCATAGCTTCAACAGCTATCTTCTCCCACAGTTTTGATTATAGAGCTTTTAAACGTTAACACAGGCTTTTATATGGTCACTTCATTATAGATTGTGCTTTTGATGACGATCGAACCATTGTGGTCGCCATGGTGGACTTCGCCATTTCCGCCCAATTTAGTCTTATATATAGAAAAAACTCATAGCTTCAACAGCTATCTTCTCCCAAAGTTTGGATTATAAAGCTTTCAAACTTTAACATAAGCTTTTAAATTGTGACCTCATTATGGTTTGTGCTTTTGATGACGATCAAACTATTGTGGTCGCCATGGTGGACTTCGCCATTTCCGCCCAATTTGGTCTTAATTATAGTAAAAAACTTTTAGCTCCAACAGCTATCTTCTCAAACAGTTTTGATATATATGGTCATCTCATTATGTATTGTGTTCCTGATTATATTTTTACTTGAACTTATACTTAACCTTGTCCTTATTCTTATCTTTCTTCTTATTTTTTTCTAATTATGGGGTTTGTATACAAATGTATTAGCTTATACTTTCCCTAAAGGCTTATCATGTTTTGGCATTTATTGACTTCCTAGAGCAAGGCGTTTCACATATGGCCAGATAGCTCAGTTGGTAGAGTATCTGCCTAGTGATCCCAAAATCGTGGGCTCGAACCTGGATTCAGCCTTAAATACTTTTTCATTTAAAAACGCCAAAATTATATTCCTCTTATATTTCCATAGAATGTTTAGTCGCATCGATTCGAGAAATCTTCAAATTAAATTATACAAAATGCACTCTTGTAAAACATACATGTTTGTATGTTTATTCATAGCATGAGGGGCCTGTAGCTCAGTTGGTACAGCATGGCGCTCCCACTCATTCGGTCACGGGTTCGAATCCCATCTGGTATAAATATATCCCACCTCTTAAAATATCTTTATGCAAATGTTAAAACAAAAAGATGACATGTGACTTACTTATGCATTTTCCCATATTTCTATTAACTTTCTCACCTAGTGCATATATTAAAATATTAAAGAAACGTTACACATGTGCACGTACTGAAATACCTTAAGCTATACACTAAAGCTGGGTCATTGTCAAACCCTTGACAATCTGGTTTGTTTGAGTGAATGCGCTTTTACAAACATATCTCAACATTCATGTCATTTTGTTTTTCTTTGTCAGGCAGCGGCAATGATAAACAACATGAAATCGGCTCGTAAAGGAAAATGTAATGTTGAAGTAATAGATGAAAAAACTACCTCAGCCGACGTAAGTAGATTCAATTAAAATGCTTTAAAATAAATTATTAATCAACTTAATTATTTTACTTCAATGGTGCATAATGACCGGCCACATTGGATGTTTTTCGAACTTGTTTTTTGTCTAATAGACCCTGTATTTCAATGTTTTCTAACTGGACATGAGTTTATTTTATGTCACACGGAAAGCCTTTACTATTGAAATTCCTTATAGCCCGTGTGCTACAATAAGTTGAAAGGCTCTGTGTGAGTCAAAAATCGACGTTTTGAGAAAAGAGGCATGTTGTTGCACGGAGCTCGGAAATTCCATATGAAAAATTCAAAGAGCACCATAATTGCTCGTTGTCATTTAAAACGTTAGTTACTGTTTGAGTGTTCCAATTGTAAAAAGAATTAAAGGAAAATAAGCTCAAAAATAATTTCAATAACCCAGACCCCTTAATCATACTTAAATGCATTTCTTATGTTCCATGGTAAACTATATTATTGTTAGGAAATCGATGCGATCATATAGCAATCGTTTAACCATTTCCAAACTCTCAATAAATTCCCCATTTAAAAACGTGTCTTTTCTATCCAAGCGCCCATTTAGGACTTATGCACACATTTTGCAAGCAGCTCATTTGTTATATTTTATTTTTTATTTAATTATATCTCACATTACACTTGCAGCATCCGGCTTTGATGTGGCTGAAAGATGGAGAGAGCAAAAAGAAGCCAGAAGTTCAGGGAGAGCGAAAGATGTTCAGGTCAGTTACGATTTATGACGTAGACTCTACACTGTTTTTTTACGATAAGGTACCTTAATTGTTTAGCATGCAGCAAACGTTTTTGATTTTCTATAGACTCTAAGAAAAAAAACTGTGTTCTAAAAGGAAAAGAGAACTATTTTCTTAGCATAATCTTAATAGAATACCGTTTCCTAAAAAAAAGCAAAGCGCACCAATACATGTATGTACGATACATGGTAACATTACTTTTAACATACGATTAATGTTTGCGCTGAACAATATTATAACATGTTGAATATCTGCATTTGTGACATCAAATCGCCGTATTCGCTTTTGAACAAGTATCAAACTTGATACCTTGCTCATTGGTTTATGTTTATGTCAGATGCTGATGGAAGTCTGGACATGGATGAAATAGCGAGTGGCGACAACATTAACAAAGATCTACTTTTTTTATTATTTCTTTTTATTTTTAGATTTTAATTTATTTTTAATTGATTTTATTATTCAGGGTCTCTGATGCTGACGGAAGTCTGGACATGGATGAAATCGCGAGTGGCGACAACATTAGCAAAGATCTGCTCACTTCTGATGTAAGTAGAATTATCTCACCTAAGACTCAACTCACTCGGCAATACGTCCACGGAGGTTGAGAGGACGACCTACTTTGGGCCGTATGAAAGGACGTATTTATTTGTCGCGGACGTAGAAAAGACGTTGTATTGACGTCGCGTCCAAGTCGGACGTACGAATTATGTTCTACGGACGCCGGGACGTAAAGGGACGTCCAGAAAACTTTCATATGGGCCCAAAGTAGGTCGTCCTCTCAACGTCACGTCTAAATGCAACGTACTATGAACGACACTTGCCGAGTGGGTAGTATTTCCGGGTCGATGATAAAGACGTCCGCACTCAAGTTGCCGCGTTTTGCTCATACCTGTAATATGAAAAAGATAACGTTTCTGGACACTTAAATTTAATGAGATTAATTTGCTCTTGACACTAAGAATGATAAAATGAACGTTTTTTTCCAATGGTTTTCTTCATGCATATTGTTTGTTTATGACGGCTTTTGTCATTGATTTTTATTTTTATTTTGTTTGAATAACTATTGTTTCTTTTCATACCAAACAGGACGTGTACATCATCAACACCGGTGATCACGTGTTTTGCTGGGTTGGCAGCGGTGCCTCGGTCGATGAACGCAAGAATGGCCTCTCGTATGCATCAGTAAGTAGCAATGGAAAATTCCATTCACGAATGGAAATTTCCTTTGAAGTTTTCGAATTCGATATGGAAATTTAAGATAATAATAAGAGAGTTTCAATGGAATTGTATCCCAAAAATTACTAAAAAAAGGTGCCTCGGTCGATGAATTCAAAAATGGCTTCAATTATGCATCAGTAAGTATCAATGGAAACTTCCATTCGCGAATGGAAATCAACTTTGAAAGTTTTGATTCCGATGTCGAAATTTAATAATAAGAGAGTTTCAATGGGATTTTATTCCATAAATTACTAAAAGGTGCCTCGATCGACGAACGCAAGAATGGCCTCGCCTTGGCGTCAGTAAGTATCAATGGAAAATTCCATTCGTAAATGGAAATTTCCTTTGAAAATTTTCATTCCAAGGTCAAAATCAAAGATAATAATAAGAGAGTTTCTCTGTAATTGCGTTCCAAATTTGCTAAAATGTCGACGAACGCAAGAATGGCCTCTCTTATGCATCAGCAAGTATCGATGGAAAATTCCATTCACGAATGGAAATTTCTTTGAATAATTTTTTAATCCAGTGTGGACATTTCCCCGATGAATGGAAATTTCATTAGTTAATCTTTTAATCAAAATATTAAGAAGAATCAAGAAATGTCAGGCATATAATACATGAAAAGAATACCTCCATCAAACAAATTATTCGATAAATCACATTATTTTCATATATTAATACACTACAGTAAAAACCACTCCTAAGTAAACTATCGTAGGCAAAATATTTCACGTCAAAATTTGCGGTTATGCGTAGTGATTTTTTTCGTTTATTCGGTTATCGGTTGTTCGGTTGTTCGTTTATTCGGTTGTTTGTTTATTCCGTTGTTCGTTTATTCGGCTATTCATATAAAAATATGTTCAGTCTGTTATTGATAACATATTCGCGATTAAGATACTAATATTCTTGCGCAAGATTCTCACCTTGGTCGAAACCTATTGTAATTAACATGATGATGTCTGCATAGTAAAGTGACACCCCCCTCCTAAAACCTATATGTACTCGCTTAAGCTCATAAACAGTGTCATTTTTTCAACAGGCTTAGATACTTGATTCAAATTGATTATATGATATCTAATCTCCAATTAATTGCCAACGTGTCAGGTCATATTATTGAACTGTGGTAGACAGAAATATTTTACGCTTAGTTCAGTCATTCTAGTTAGCCAATACATCGGGGGTTTGATATGATATTAAACGAGTGGTTTCTCACATACCTACAGGTGGTGAGTTTTGAATTTTGAAAAAGGACATATTGAATTCATTTTTGCTGTGATTTGGAATACATTATATTCATAATCTCACAAGCGAGATTAGATCGAAGCTTTTTGCAGTTCCAATGATAGTCGAGGCATTTTTGAAAAAAAAAAGATTAATGACAGCATGCTTTCCTATTTATACCCTTCATATCGTTTATTCGGTTGTTCGGTTGTTCGTTTATTCGGTTGTTCGGTTGTTCGTTTATGCGTAGCAAATGTTTCGTTTATTCGTGTTCGTTTATTCGGTTATTCGTGTTCGTTTATTCGGTTGTTCGTGTCAGCTGTCCACTTAGGAGTGGTTTTGACTGTATATATAAATTCATATATATACATGTATATGTATTCCACAATGAAATGCCAAAAATATTATTGTTATATATAATGGATTAAAAGGGGAAATATACATTAAGTATATTAAAGGCCAGTTTCAAAAATAGTATTTGTACGGTTCCAGACCTACTTCAATAAGACTGAACGCGCTTGAATATAGATGAACAAATGCACTATAAATATATGGTTGATTACACGGTTTGATTCATAAGATAAATATAAAATTCCTAGTTCAATTCATATTTTTTTTTTCAGAACTACCTCAATAAGACGGAGACACCTTGGCTTCCCATCTCTGTCGTGGCTGAAGGAAAAGAGAACAGCGACTTCCAAAATGCCTTCTAGAATATTCCAGAAACTATTCTAGAAATTCTAGAAATATCGACATAACTACAAACACAGCTCACGATGAAACCATCATTTAAAGTCAGCAAAACTGTAAATATTGACTATTTAAAAAGTATAGGATTATACGTACCGAAATCGTTTATATACTTTTTAATTAACTTGGCTTATTGACTATTTCATTTTATATATGATGCTATATAAGGACAACATTTAACTATACAATGGACTTCAGCTATAATATAAATCTGTATATTTATCATAGAAAGATTCAAATGTAAATCTATTCAAGGGAATTGCAAATCATTTCATTCATTTCAAAAAATATTATATTTTTGATAGAAGCTATCAAGAAAATTTCACACATTATGTGTTTGAATTGGTACTTATTTTGTTTATATATCATTGCTTAGCAACGTATTTATTTCATATAACCTTAATTTGTGATAACCAAACTTAGAAATTATTAGTTGTATTAGTGTGTAGTAAAACATGTTATCTGTTTTTGGTCTACTTAACATACATGTATTGTTGAATAAAATTGCGATTAGTTAATATAAATCATTAGTTTTTATGCGTCAAATATATATCATAATATAGATATAAAATGTATTTTCACATATATTTGCCTAGTTCGGATCATATATCTTATATATAACTCTTAAGTTATGGTTGAAATATCAAAAAATAGTTGTTAAATCTCTAACATTATGCTTCTCATTAGCTTTAGATCAGTAAGTGTCAAAATACAAATTGTATGATAATTGAGCCATGTCTCTAATTTAGTCATCATTGGAACCTTCATTATACAATCATAACTCATTTAACAATATAAATGATTTTTACAATCATAACTCATTTAACAATATAAATGATTATACAATCATTACTCACTTTTACCGTTTGATATGCTAATAATATATTGATAAGTTTATATCGAGTTCCGGCTGTGCGATTGCTGTTATTGTAAATCCCGTCGACATATCTATATTGAATCTTTTATATAATTATATCAAATCTTACAAAAATTAGTAGATTGATTTAATCTGTTTTTTCTATGAACAAAACAAAACTAATCAATCAGTTATCAACAAATCGTTTTTTTAACGAATTTATGAATTGGTTTAATCTCTGGTTGTTGATACAGTTCGATAGTTGTGCCAGCTGAACTATCTATTGGTTCATCAAAATAAATTATTAGGTTTTAGAGTTACCTTTCACATCATTGTCATATATACGTTTTTATTTGTTTCAAAATATATTTTACGGAAAAGTGTAAAAAAAAACTTGTTTTGTAGAGCCTTTGGCAAAGGTTGTCATTGTCGAAAATATGTTAATTAATTAAGCAAAATAAGTTGACAATTATGTTTTTATATAAATTTCGCCCTGCTTTCCTTGCACATTAAAAAGCAAACCCTGGCTCTTAAATTTCAAAATGTTATTTGGTTTATATGGTGCCTGGGCATACATGGTAAGATGCATGTTTATGCAATTATTCTCGCTATTATATTCTTAACCCTTCAGATTTTTTCTCGTCCCGCCAAAGTGTCTTTTAATTGGGTACTGCACCTTTTGACGGTTCAATTCACCGTGAATTTATACATTTACATACATCTGTACCCCAAGCTTTATTATAATAAATAAATGTTGTTCGTGCAAAACAAAAACTTATGTATAAGCGTTCCTGAAGCAATACATTTCAATAGCGGATGCACTGCAGTTTATTTACGCTATACTAAATTCGATTTTAAGATATTCTTATATCATTTCAAAAACCTAAATTATATTTAAGAAAATAAAACACGCTTTATATATTTAACAACTTATTTTAACAACTGAAATATTTCAAAAACATAAATCACGCTTCAAAAATGGATGCAGCTATGTATCATCATTTGATACGTTTACTCACTTTAATGCTGACCATATTTATTGTTTCGGCTTCGATCCCTGAGGATAACATTGTGCGTACGGATTACGGTGATGTGCGTGGCCTGAGAGACGAAGAGAGCGGAGTTGTTAAGTTTTTGAATATTCCTTATGCGAAACCGCCCATTGGCGACTTGAGGTTCAGGAGACCGAGGCGTGTGAGGAGTTGGGAAGGTAATTAATATTGACATTTTCATATCGTTTTTGCGTATATGCGTTTTGTGCTTATCGTTTATGCGTTTATCATTCAGCGACTTAAGGTTCCGAAAACCCAAGCGCATGAGAAAATGGCAAGTTGAGTTTGAACTTCTAATCGTTTTTCCCAATCCACTCAAAACCTCATCATGAACTCATGGTGACCTAAAAAAATAACTCATGTGAGGTCAGCATACGGTCATGATGATGTTTTGTGTAGACTGGGTTGCGTTTATGCGTTTTGTGTTTATCGTTTATGCGTTAATCATTTAGCATGTTGCGTTCGGCGATTAAGAGGTAATGTTTATGGTTTATTGTTGAGATTTGTGTACCGTAAATGCGTTTGCGTTTTTTGTTTATGCATTCATCGTTTATCGTTCTGAGGGCAAAGACGTATCGGAAACTGGTAAAGTTGGTTACTTTGACAATAAAAGTATCTTATATACCTGCAATATTTACAGTTGTGGGTGAAAATAATCTGTTATTGCAAACGCATAAACGATAAACGCAAAGAAAAAAAAACGATTAACGAAGCATTTCATAAAATTTCATAAAAAGCATACACGTAGAAAACATGAATTGCACACACATAAACCATACATACATCAACGATCAACTATAAATACAAAAGCAAAACACATATGAGATTTAAAGAACAATCTTTTTTTTATCACTTTGCAGTAGTTTATGTTACTGTTATAGACCCTAACATAAATCACATGGTATCTTCTTTGTACAGGCGTCCTCAATGCTACGGAATACGGACCCGCCTGCATTCAAACAGACCCCTGGAACAACCTCGTGCCAGAAAGTGAGGACTGTTTGCAACTGAACATCTTTGTGCCCATTTCAACTTCAACTGAAGACGCGCTTCTACCTGTAATGTTTTATATCCATGGAGGTGAGTGGATTGAACATGTGATTCACGCATGTTTTATTTAAATATTTTGTCATATTGAATTGCAGGCATAATAAGAGTTACATGATATATTATTGAAATATTGAACGGATTCACAAGAGCCAAATTGTTGAAAATTTAGTCATATCTTTAAAATAATTCTATGCCATATAAAAAGCCAAAAAATTAAAGTGACATTTTATTGATGCATCTATATACATGTTTGAGGGAAATCATACCGCGAACCAGTTATTTATAATATTCTAATAAAACACCTGGTTGCTATTTTAACTTATTTTGCAGAATCTAAATGGTTAAGATACTAAAATCAATTATATAATAGTCTGTATTTAAATCTAAATATTACGAATTCATTGTTAGCTTATTTCAGCCGTAGTAGCCTCTTTTACCCTTCCAAAGATACTTTTTAAGAGCATTATCGCAAATTTCCTGTTATTATTTATTCAAACTGGTTTCCAGGTTCATACTTGACGGGAACCGGTGTCTGGTACGACGGCACCAAAATAGCAACTAGTGGTGACGTCATTGTCGTCACAATCAACTTCCGATTGGATCTACTCGGTTTCATGAGTTCCGGAAATTGGCGAATGAAAGGCAACATGGGATTATACGATCAGCGGTTCGCATTGGTTCGTATTCAATGTATTAATCAAATAAAACATGATCCAGTTTCGTGGCGATTACAATGGATAAAGATTTCAGTGTATCCGCTTGAGTCTATAGTATCACCTGAGAATTCGCATGTCTGATAATATCTATGGGAAGAGCTACCAATTATACATGTACAATAATGTAAAATAGCGAAGATCCTTCATCATATCATCTTTAATTTCGAGAACCGTCCATCATATGATATTATTTATTGCTATTAGTATTTCATGTTACTTTCAGAAATGGGTAAACGAAAATATTGCCTATTTTGGCGGGAATCCAGATTCGGTCACTTTATTCGGCGAATCCTCAGGCGCCGATAGTTGTGTACATCACATCTTAAGCCCTTTATCACGTGGCTTATTCCATCGGGTCGCCATGGAGAGCCCACCAGCGCAGTTCCATTTACCGAAAAGCAGCGACCAATCTGCCAATTTCGGCGCGTTCGCGGCATACCACAACTGCAGCGCGCGGGGGTCGATTGACCGGAGCATTAAATGTTTAAAGCGGCTGCCAGTGGAGGTTTTTCGGTCGTCGGCGAACAGACATGTGTTTCCCAATATTCAAGCGGATTTGGGGACAAGAGTCATAGATGGACGGTTTATCATGCGTGACCCTAAGAAATCATGGGAAAAGGGATTATTCAATCCAGTTGATATTATCATCGGTTTCAACTCCCATGATGCGAATGTTATCATGAGAACTGGTTTCGTTGCTCTTGGTTTTGATTGGCCTTATATCTTGCAAACGGGTTTTCCTGTGATCCCAGGTTTACCGTTTGCCATGCTTGACTTAATGGCCCAATCCACAGTCGGATTCCATACACGCGAACGCACATACACTGTGGAACCTTTAATAGGTGGAAGCGACAAAGTCGCAAACGCTGAATTGCTAATGACAATGGTACGTCACAATTACCTTTATGACGTATACGCTGATCCCACAAATAAGGAGCTTGAGTTTCGCCGCGCCTTTGATCTTATTACAGCCGGGATTTTCGGTAGTTATGCAGCGTTTATAGCGAAGGCCATGGCAACGCATAGTAATAATTCGGTGTATATGTATTACTTTTCGTATCGATCGCCGATCGATGTGAACCCGGAGTGGCTGATTGATGTTGGGGCATTTCACAGGTAAATGCAAAAAAATGATTAAGTTTGCAAATTGATTTGATAATATATCTAGTGAACATTGACATTTATATTTCTTCCATTTTTTGTTTCTCATGCAAATGCATTTTGAAGCAAAGTTAGCTGTTTTACACTTATGTATGTTATGTGTAATGATTTATGTTAGATTTATCGCACATATCTTCAAATTATTGGGCACAAGGCAGTCACATAGAAAATGAACAGTGTTTGTTTATTAAATCAACTATTTAGCTAATCAAGAAAATTCAATTTATTGAGGTACTTATTATCATTAATAATTTTAGCTCGGAAGTTGATTATCTTTGGGGCGACCGCATCTTGTGGTGGAACACTGCGGAACCACCAAGCATTGATCTGGCCATCGGTCAAGCAATGAGGAACGCATGGACATCGTTCGCCAAAACCGGGTGAGAAAATTCGCTACGTTGAAAAAAAGAGTTTTTTATGAGAGAGGTAAGAGCCCCCTGGTTCGGCACGAATATATATGATATGCCAAGATACACAGCAAACGTCCAACCCCCAACCACCCCCCCCCCTCCGCCTTAATATTCTTTACTGTTGTATACCCGTAAACAGAAGAGCACCCCACGAGGTGTTCCTCAAAAAAGGTGTTCCTTTTCAAAATTGATCTA
>LQRL01173362.1:8703-24673 GCA_001703475.1 Hydroides elegans
CTTAATTGCTTCATACCAAACTCGCCTGCACAAAGAGCTTGACATCTGTAAAAATGATTAAAATCGACAATTTTTAAAGTGCTCCAGAATCGACAATTTTCAACCGATCGAGATAAACTCTTGACGAGGCACGACTTCAGACTTTGGTTTATACGTGTATAAAATTCGAAAGCTCTAGCCCAATCGCTTCAGACCAAACACGCCTGCACAAAGTGCTTGGCAAATGAAAAAAAGTTTAAAATCGACTATTTTTAAAGTGTTCCAGAATCGACAATTTTCAACCGATCGAGATGAAACTTTGACGAGGCACGACTTCAGACCTTGGTGTAAACGTGTATACAATTTGAAAGCTCTAGCTCAATCGCTTCAGACCAAACTAGCCTGCACAAAGTGCTTGGTATATGAAAAAAAGTTTAAAATCGACAATTTTTAAAGTGCTCAAGAATCGACAATTTTCAACCGATCAAGATAAAACTTTGACGAGGCACGACTTCAGACCTTGGTTTATGCGTGCATAAAATTTGAAAGATCTAGCTCAACTCCTTCATACCAAACTCGCGTGCACAAAGTACCCTATATCAAGCGGGACAGACAGACAGACAGACAGACGGACGGACAGACAGACAGACGGACAGACAGACAGACGGACAGACAGACGGACAAGCTCAACCCTATATCCCCTCGTTTTCACGGGGGATAACTAATCTCCATGTCAAGCGCTTCATTTTTTTTTTTTTTTAAGTTTATTTTTTGTTTCATTTGCAACCCGTAGGTTGAAATGCATTACAATTTAAGAACATTATACAGTTTTCAATATACTTAGAACACTTTGTTATATAAATCGATCAGTGTAAGTAATCAATGTGTCAATTTACGGCGCACACGATGAACTCACCTGGGTTCTTTGGGCTACCGTTTACAATTTAAATTGCACACTATTCCAAAGACAGATCGATAAATCCCTAGGGGCTAGCATATTTGACATGAATCCTGGGGCATGCGGGGATTCGAACTCATGTCCCTCAGATTCAATTTTGCTTGGCTGACCAGCGCTTATACCAACTACGCCACCGTGCCCCCTATGTTTAAGTCCAACATCTAGAATCTAGGCCTTATTGTTCCCAAGATATCCTATGAAATGTAAAAAAGAATATTTCTCCGCATGCGCAACCGGAAGTTGATCATCTTCAAAAGGCAAGGTCAAGCGCTTCAATGTGAGCGAGACATCAAGTCTCTAGGCCCGTTCACGAGAGATCGAATGAATATTCAAAATCAATATTCGCGCTTCCGCGATCGACAGTAGATCAAACGATGTCGAAAATATCAGAAGGCACATATACAGGTAAAGATCTTCAATTAGAAACAAACATTGAGTCTCTATGCCGATCGGTTCTTGAATTATGGTGTTGTCAAAAATAGACGGACGGACAACGGACGGACAATCCAAACCCTGTAGTTGGGGCCTAGAAAATGTTTTATATTGTACGAAATGTATGAATCCAATTTTTTTGTGTTATATTGCGTGCAAAAAACTGATTACGAAAAGGAATTGAAGGTTTCATGTCAAGGGCTGTCTGAGTACACAACAAAAGTAATATAGTCATTTCAATATCGAAATAGAATGGTGTGTAAAAAGGGTCTACAGAAATATTACACAGCAGGGCAACTTCGATTATGACGTCATAATCACATCATCGTAGCATAAACGATGACAAGTACAACATATTCAATTTAAATGTAAGATATAAGCAGTCATAACTTTGCTTATATAAGCAAAAGATGCCTATAAAGCACAATTAAGATACTCGAGCTCTCAAGGCAAATTTTAAACCAAGTTTCATTAAAATCGGCCCACAACTCTTAGAGGAGTAGCATTCTTTAGAAAAAGTTTACGAACTAAATAAATAAATATATATATATATATGAATAAATAACGCAAAGTGGTCGCACAAACCCCGGTTTGCTTCGCAAGCCGTGGCTAAAAACTAGGACAAGAGATTCACTTTCGCTTTCTTTATTCACACTAAAAATTATTTACCTTTTACTAAAATCCAATAGGCAGACTTGATTATGCATCAACATCATTAATTCATTAACCTTCTGTGTGTAATAAGTAAGTTACGTCGATGCCAGTGGCAATCCCCTGCCATGTAAATACAAATAAAATCAGTTGTTTTATCGAAAATAAACTGTCGTTAACGCATTACATTGACTCTTCTCTCTTCTCATACGTTGTATTCTAATGAGACCGAATACAATATCCGTTGCGAATACAAAACCTCCTCACCTGCGGGATGACCAAATCGGCCATGGCCTTGGACAGCGCATGCAGCGGGTCAGCCTCCTCGAACTCAATGATATGTTGATTGTGTTGAAGATCGTATTTAATGTTGTCGTAAATGTCCGGGATCTTGCTGATGTCGTATTTGGGTCGCTTGCTCGCAAAGTCCTTTATCAACTTGCTGTAGCGACGCACCATCAGCTCCCAACTCTCACCGTGGTAGAGCACTGGAACAGTGTTCAATCATAAGCAATGTGTTTGTCTAATAATTTGGCTCGGTTTGTGCATATAACGATATGTGCATGTATATGATTAAAAACATGTACATGTATATGAGGAAAAGGGCTCGGAAGGAAAGGGTGAATTGAATGAGAAGTAGCGATTCAGATGTTGAATATATATCGTGCCATGACCGTGTCATAATATAACACTAATGACACAAAACCAAAGTATTTTATGAATGTAATGTATCTTGGCAACGATTCAGTTGATAAGTATACCGGAAAAAAAAAAAAAGATTCTATATCGTTACGTGTAATGTTGCCTAGACAATATTATTGATTCATAAGCCCGAGAGGTGTATGGTTGATAACTTATATTTTTAGACACAACCTGCTTTCGTTTTCGCCTTTTAAACGTTTAACCTTTGTTATGGCGCAAAACCTGTAGATGCATACTGACTAGCATCCGTTTTCCCTGTCTATAAACAATTTCCTTATCGAAGATTTCAGAAAGATGTCGGGAGAAGGATATATTGCCGTTATTGCCATAGATTTTGGTACAACATTTAGTGGATATGCCTTTTCTATGAGATCCGATAAACATGACATCAAAATGAATAAAAGTTGGGGAGCAGAAGTAGGCTTTCAGGCATACAAAACCCCTACTTCAATTTTGCTCAAACCCGGTGGTGATATACATTCGTTTGGATTCGAAGCTCAAAATGGGTTTGCAGAATTGGATGAAGACGAAATACGAGAAGGGTATCAATTGTTTCAGAGGTTCAAGATGGAACTTTATGCACAAAAGGTATGTTCTATTCAAATTATCATAGTTTTTATTCCAGGGACATTCAAATCAAAATCATAATAAAGTTTTTTTTTAATTGTTTTTAAACAGTAGAAGTCGACATGAAAAGCAATAAATCATTGAATTTTTCAATTATAATATATGTACATGTATATATAAATTTAAATTTTTAAATACGTCTACCTTATTATCTTAAAATCAAGAAGACGTATTTGTAAACCTTAATACGTTAGCCATCTATTTTAAGACAAAACAGCTTTCTCTTTTGAGGAAATAACACCATGTCTGATCAATACATGTATTTTACGATAGACAACAAAAACCAGTACTTGTTATTACTTATTCCATGGTGAATTTACCTATATTCTGTTAGAAAACCCCCCGCGATCCACAAAAGAGCGATAGCTTCTATTTAAACAGAGTCTTATGATATTCATATGGAAATTACTTAATTTAGTTATAATTTCTTACCAAAATGTAATAACAAGACTGTTTAAAGACAGTGTGCCACATCTTGCACAGCTTCACTTCGATAGAAAACTGCCGGGGCAGAGCTTAAAATCCCCATTCGATACACACTAGCCTGAGATAGAAGGACAGAGAGGGAGAGAGAAACCAAGAGAGTGAGAGCCAGATCATGGTGGTGTTTTACAAAATATGACATTTTCAAGACAGCTATATAAGTAAACATTTCCTTTGAATTGCCATGATGCCTAGCACACGGAATAGCTATATAGAACACTGCTACAACAACAAAGTTAAAACGATAGCCATATCAAACTTAGGCATCAGAGATGCAAAGCCCCCAGTCTATGCAAATTACATTCTTTATCACGAATATCTGATACTTAAAAATAGCATGTAATAAATTGTTGTATTTCTCACAACATCTTTCTCACAACAACTTTCTCACAACGACTTTCTCACAACGTCATGATCACACGGTTTTCCTTACATATTCGTCCTCAGAACGGCAAGATATACGCATAATCTTTCTTTATGTTCAATGTTTAGACCGTTTTTCCCATTTTGAATACATTGCCACTTGAGTATTACCAACATTAAACAAATGACATTTTACTAACTTTAATTCCTACAACGGCATTTTGTTTTTGCATAGACTAGACTTTTCCTACTTATGTTTTTTTTTTCAGAAACTAGACTCGAATATAATGATCAAATCAACCACGGGAGCAAAGAAACCGGCTATAGATATAATTGCAAAGGCGCTTGCTTTCATGAAGAAACACTGTATCGATGCTATTTCCAAGACTGTTGCAACGTGAGTATTAACAGCAGATAGCTTGTATTGTAATTAATGGTATTTATAATTACAGTTTAAATCTTATAGGCACTAAAATTATAGGAGATAATGGATGAACTATGTAAAGTTAGGGCATTAACAAAATGACAAAACAAACCCCTTTTATCTTTTATCATAGCCTTAATTTAAACAAATTAAATATTTTATCTAATCTATAAACAAATAGCCGTCTAAGCGATGAATACATCCGATGGGTCATCACGGTTCCAGCGATCTGGAGCGACACTGCTAAGAAGCTTATGAGGATGGCGGCCAAAAAGGTAAACAATGTACCTCGCAAAATTATCCGCAAACAATACAAGTGAGACTGTTTAAGACATCCGCAAGAAACTATAGATGGAAAATGTCTGGTATATCAAGAGAGCAGAAGTAGTTGATGCGACAAACAAAAGTTAATTACCATTTACAATTACGTTCCGTCTTATATTTAATATGTTCTTTTAGGCAGGACTTGTCCGTGACATGATGTCACCCAATCTGATCATCGCATTGGAGCCAGAAGCAGCAAGCGTCTACTGCAGAACATTGGCCAACGACAAATTCCTCGGTATGCGTGGTGTTGAAGGGAAAATGAATATGAAACAAGGCGACAAGTATATCATCGTGGATTGTGGAGGTATGATTCTAAATATCGGTACACGTTTTGGTAAAATGATTTTTTTTTCTGTGTAATGTTTCACATAATATCATAATACCACAATAGATACATAATTGCGATAGCGGGGTAATTATATTACGCAAAATAATATGTTACAGGAGGAACGATCGACATAACAACTCACGAAGTCTTGCACAATGGGAAAATCCAAGAAGTGAAAGAGGCATCAGGGGGTCCCTGGGGAGGAATCTACGTGGACAGGAAGTACTACGAGCTACTGGATCAGATATTCGGTGTCGATTTTATGAACAAACTTAAGCGCGACCACCCGAGTACATGGCTCAGCATGCTGGTCGATTTCGAAACAAAGAAACGCTCGGCGAAGCCAGAAAATGCCACAGGGATAAATATGACCATTTCTCATCAACTTGCAAAGCAGTTCGAAAGGCATTCCGGAGAAGACCTAGAAGATAGAATCAAAAGGAAGAAACACCTCGGAGTCAAATTCTCAAGCGGGTTGCTGAGGATTTCAGGGGATGCCGTGCGCAAGATGTATTCTGAGGTCATTCCAAAAATCCGCGCACATCTTTCCCAACTTTTGCGCGATACAAATGGCTCAAACATATCAAAGATGTTTGTTGTTGGGGGCTTCGCAGAATCAGCTTATCTCCAAGAGTTTCTCATTTTGGAATTCAGCCGAAATTTGCAGATATGCATACCAGAGGAAGCCGGCATGAGTATCATGAAGGGCGCCGTGTTATTTGGCCACGACACTAAGACAATCACAAGCCGCATAGCGCCTGTCAATTACTGCATTAGATATCAACGAAATTTCAAACCAGGAGTTGATGATGTTTCTCGATTGTTTACTTACTCGGGAAAGCAATGCATTTATTACCTTCAAAGCTACGTAACAAAGGGGCAACGAATCGGTGTCAATGAAACTATAGAAAAAAACTGTGGACTATATGATCCATCGAGCACCTCCGTTGGTCTCGTTTTATATTCTACTGAGGAAAGCACTGAAAATCCGGAGCATGCGTCGGCCACGAAACTTGAAGAGATCAGTCTTACAAGCCCGAACGTAGAAAACAAGTCCAGAAGCGTCAAAGTGATGTTGCGCTTCGGTGATACAGACATATTGTTCAAAGGTGTCGACCTAGATTCAGGGATCGAAGTGGAATCTATGGTTCAAATTTGAAGACTCGGGATTTGTAACGCCAATATTTCGCTACATTTTTCACTTTTACCATATCCCTGAGCAAACCCATGATTTTTGAGTGGAGATTTTTGTAGTTGCAATTTTGCATGATTAAGGTAGTGTCGTTGCTAACTACTAACCCGCTTCGGATATACAATTGACTTTATTTAATCGGAACACTAATAATTAGAACTATCGTTAATCGGAACCAATGGCACTATGGTATATTCAAGAAAGATCATTTTAAACCAACTTTACCTTTCGGCCCGTGATGCGCCTTCTTTTCCTCAATACGCGCGAGCAGCTTGTTCATGAGCTCGTAGATCTTGTCGCAGCTCTCGTGCGGGTTTCGAATGAAGCGCATTGCGTTGATTAGAGAGGCGCCGCCAGAGGCCGCCAGCTATGAGTGAAAAAAGGATGGATTGGATTTTGTATTTTTTTTTTTGTAGTTTTTTTTTTTGTTTATATTTTATCTAATAACATAAATTCCTTTTAGTACTACAATGTTGGGTGTCCGGCTACATTTGTATGCTTTATTATATTCAATATGAATTTCATGTTGCCTTTTTTGGTAGTCTCTTCTTTTATATATAAAAAACTTAGCTGTTTAAACATTAGCTACAGAAATGTCTCGCCTTTTCGTATTCTTCATCCGTGAACTCTTTCTTTTGATTCAGAAGCGCTTGCAATTTTTCTTTAACACTGAGAAAAATAATTAATCGTCATGTTGCGTTTATATGCAAGGGCATTTTGCGATGAAGAAACGATTCTGTCGAAACAATATGAATATTTTCAACCGTTTCCACTGGTAGGCTTACATGACATGTACACAGCCATATTGGTTACTTCAATAGACTAGAGTTTCTCGTGGCATAGTAACTTAGTTTAGCACCAACATTTAAAAGACTCCTATTTAAACATTTAAAATTCCTATTTCAAGTATTTGAAAATATCAAAATTATACGAAAATACTACGATATAAACATGAGAAATTCATCAAATAACATAACAAAGCTAGCAACCTATATTTGAAAGAGTTGCTAGAAAACCATTATATAGTATACATGTATAATTTTGTAAAAAAAAACTGCACGGGCTAAAATATCTTGAAGTAAATATATGAAGTAAATATAAGTAAATATAAGTTTTAAAAATTTTCTATGAAAAAAGATCACATATTGCCTTCCTTTAGTGTTGTATGATCGATATTTAAATTTAAATAGTAAAATGTTTAATAAAGGCATATGTCGGGAGTAAATTGAGTACTTATATTGCTAAAACTTTGATTAAAGAAGGAAACCTTAAACAACGTTTCAAGTATAGACATATATATAAACATATATTATACGTATACATGTTTTGTAAATTTTTAGGAAAATGTCCTGATAATTCATCAATATAATAAGATACTCAGAGTAAATTTCTAAAACATCTTTTAAAGCTAAAAGTGAAAATTCTAAATAGAAAAGGGCGTAACAGGGCATATCACATATTGTAACAATGATAATAATATAAACTTCCAGTCAGTCGTAAAATCAAATTTCAACTTAAATCAGAGTATAACACACCTCCTAGAGCAGCCCTTCTAAAATGAATTAAAACAATGATTATCGTTGCGCATTAGTCATACCTTTTGAATTCACACGATTCAAATGGCTAATCATTTGGTCTATTAAATTAATTTTAGATATCTATATATCTATGCAAATAAACCGACACCGTCATACTACAACCTACATAATTGTATATAGGGATTTTATAGTTTAACTAAGTCAATTATAGTAATATACATGTGTACACCATATCTATTTATTACAAATGTCAGGTTATTATTTATGGGATCTCTAATAAATAACGAATAATACACGAGCTTGCTATTTAGTCGTTTTATATCTGATACCTGCTAAACCTGAAAAGGGAAAATGACGTAGAAATAATATAAAATTTGAAAAATCAATCAGTAAATCAGCCGGGTAAGACACCGATTTCTTTCATTTGAATAATTTGTTTGAATCATTCGGGTGCTACAGAAGAAATCGTGTACAGATTTTTTCCACAACGACTTACTGATGAAGGATTTCGGTTGCATTGCTATCTAGCATTTCATATTCACTGAATCTGTGAAACGCACAAAATATTTATGTCATTTATCTATAATATTTAGCTCAACATACCTTACTTCGGTACAATAACGGAGTTGTGAGAAAGGTCTTGCATAAATTTGGAAACTAAAGATAAAATATGCTGGGAGCATCTATCCCTACTGCTTGTTTATCGGTGTATGTTGGCAATCCGTGAAAATGTATACGTGTTTTAACACTCACTAGCTATTAACGGTAACATTAACCAACAAAATGGAGGTGAAAAATCACCTTATAAAATAATTTATGCCAACTACCTCTTAATAACAAAATGCTTACAAAACGTTATGGTTCATACAAAACGATTAATTCCTAAAGATAGATTCCGAACTTACATGTTCTGGTATTTGCTGGATTCGTTGTCGTTGTCAAGGAGACCGTTCATGTTGGCGCTTTTCACCATTTGGGCCAAAATCGGAGGCAGCTCTCCCTCCAGTGCCAGGAGACCCTATGACATTACAGTGGTTTTATTCATTTTATCTATATGTTATTTAGCCTTTAACAAGTAGATCAGTGAAGCTGATTAAGTCCTCCGCTACTTCAACAACAGTTGAAAACCGATAAAAAAAAAACAGAGGAAATCAATTAAGAACATCAACAAAAATCCATCCAACGTCTTTCTCACAACGTCTTTCTCACAACGTCTTTCTAGCAACGTCTTTCTCACAACGTTTTCCTTACAAATTCCTAGTCCTCAAAACATCACGATATACGAGTAATTTTTCTTAATGTGCCAAGTCCCAAAAATCACAATTTTTCAAAAAATCGCCAAAATTACAATTTTTGAGATTTTTCAAAAATAATACGCCTAAGCACAGCTCCAATATGTGTTTGCTCCATGTGCCAAAGGAAAATAAAATACATCGAGGGATAAGCGAGCACTCGTCCGTACAAACTACCATCAATAATCACGCTTAGTCCCCAAAATCACCATTTTTTAAAATTTGCCAAAACTACAATTTTTGAGATTTTTCAAAAATAATACGCCTAAGCACAGCTCCAATATGTGTTTGTTCCATGTGCCAAAGGAAAATAAAATCCATCGAGGGATAAGCGAGCACTCGTCCGTACAAACTACCATCAATAATCACGCTAAGTCCCCAAAATCACCATTTTTCAAAAAACGCAAAATTACATTTTTGAGATTTTTCATAAATAATACGCCTAACCACAGCTCCAATATGTGTTTGTTCCATGTACCAAAGGAAAATAAAATCCATCGAGGGATAAGCGAGCACTAGTCCGTACAAACTACCATCAATAATCACGCTAAGTCCCCAAAATCACCATTTTTCAAAAAAAATCGCCAAAATTACAATTTTTGAGATTTTTCAAAAATAATACGCCTAAGCACAGCGCCAATATATATTTGTTCCATGTGCCAAAGGAAAATAAAATCCATCGAGGGATAAGCGAGCACTCGTCCGTACAAAGTAGTGCACCTAGGTGTCGACAGACAGACAGACGGACAGACGGACAGACGGACATGGTTCATTGGTCTTATAATTCCATTGAACGTATAAAAACTTGAAATATTTTTGATAGCTCAATTATTTGTTGTAGTGACGGACGGACAGTACTGAATACTATAGTCCTCCGCTTCGCGCTAACGCGGCGGCGGAGGACTAATAAAGGGAAAAGGCGCATTCTAGGATTCAATATGTGTTAATCCAATCTTTCAATTCAGATAGTATTGTCAAATATGTGTTGTTGCTATTTTCTTTGATCATTGGAATACTAATAGACCTATTATATATAAACACTTATTTGAGCGCAAGTTCAGTTATTTTTTTTATAACATCCGAAAGATCTAATAATTGATCAAACCCTAACAGGCATGCACGAAATGTGTGATACAATACCTTTGCAAAAGCGGCGGCCGTCATTTGCACCCTGCCTTCATCTGACGCATAAATCTTCAAATCATGACGATAAGTGCTGTGCAGCCTCAGTAACCCCAGACCCGGACTCGTACCGTAGTCGCCCTGGCCGCCCGGGTAAATGCAGCGAAACGCTTTGCCCAGCTGCTCGGCCTGCGTTTTGCCCGCCGGGGTCAGCTCGCCGCCCCATTTCAGGATAAGCACCAGTGAGGGTTCACGAGGCCAGTCTAGATGGGAGGGATAGCAGTCATTCAATGTCAACGGAATAGGTTTTTCTGTTAAGTGGCTATGTTTATAATTTGATTATCATATATATGCTATCATCTCGAATTAAACTCGTGCGCGAAAAAAATTGTTTCCACATGTTCTATAGCAAATCGATGCGATTTTAAAATGATTTTTTTTTTTAAATATGCTTTCTGAAAATTAAGGCTCAATACAAAAACAGTATTCCAAGAAATAAAGGTTAAAACATTAAAGAAAATTCAAACTGCCAATGATTCAATAGCTATGAGTTATCCATGTTTTGTGCGTTTTTACAAGTAAACAATATGATTCAGAAATATTTCTGAATAAGGAAAAAAATATATTAAAGTAAAATACATTCTGTACAACGAATAAAATGAGTTAGTCAAACATATTTACAACGGAAGAGTTGTATAAATATTAGATATGACGGTATGTACATGCATGTGCGTACTGACAAACGCAATTAACTTGGATACCAACGCAGTTAAGAGAAAGATTGATATGAACTTAAGATATTGTTTATGGCATGCAAAAATTAGTTTTCTTTGAATTGGAATTTGTCCGTACCCTCAATCGTTCGTTTGATTAAACAATCCGATTTATTAGGCGTAGCAAACAGTTGAGAAATGCTCATTCTTAAAATTCGCAACGTATACACATGTTAAAGTAAAACAAAATGACAGACCCTGTGCAACAAACTGTTATGAAAATGATTCAATGCCAGTTTGTTTAAAATATCGATGAGTCATTTATATATCGTTACACAGAACCCTAAAATATAACAAACCTCAAATTTGGTTATTCAAAAGAAAAAATATTAAGATAAGAACTCGTTTCGAGTAAACCACCGTTTTCAAGATTGAAACATAGGGTTTGAACTCAGTGAGCTCACAGGAAACAAAAGCGAAAACAAACTGGTACTCAAACACGAGGGAGCATGACATGTTTCGTGTCACTGGTACCCACCGTCATCATCTGAGAGCGGGCAAAAACCAGTGGGCTGATACTTAAGCTGTATTTTGCGGTTTATGCCAGTAAATTCATACCTAAAACATAGGATGTATAGAGAAAACGACCCTATATTTAACAAACATTTTTCCTACGCATTTTGGGTCGCCTTCACCTTTCACACGTTTAATATCATGCAACATCAAATGAATTTGGCGAAATTGTATTCACGATATTTTTCCAGCAGGATTTGGACTACCAGTAACGCTTCCTGAAACATGGGGATGACCGAATCATCAATAGAATGAATAAATTACAGAAAATATGTCAATCAGAAAACAAGGAGTATGAGACATTGAGTCTTCGTGATGTATTATAGACGAAAATCAAACAAACAATGATGACGTTGAATTAATGACTAAGAAACGAAACTTTAATCAGGTCAGTAGAAAGAATGTAACAAATAGACAATACATAACATAAATACTACAAACATGCAAAGTGTTTGAAAAAAAGAGAAATCTAAGCATGCAGAGAAAACAAAATATCCCAATTCGACCACATATAACTTCCTACAATTAATCGAAGAAGCGGAACATAATTAATAATAGAGGCATGTCACTGAAACGCATCCTAAATTGTTATGTCCCAAAAAGTCCGAGATGAATAGGTTGTTATTTCTCATAATATATTTAATCATAAGTATTTGTATTAATGTTTATCACTCGAATAAATATATTTTTTTGATAAATTATTTCAAAAGATGGTTTCAATGACAATTCTGGCGATCTAAGGCAGAATAAAATAGTTATAGAGCGGATTCAGGTAGCAGATTTGTAACTAAACCGTCTTTGTAAAAGAATAATTAACACTCATAAATATCATGGCCATGATTTCGACACAACCCGGGAAACGAAAAACCGACCAATAAATAATCGCATTGATATTCCATTGTTCAAGTTTCTCCAGACTGCTTTATTACAAATCTGCATACCCGGTACATTGATTTGTTTTCTTAAATCTTTTTTTGGAATTCAACTCTTAAACCTATGTGGAATACTACCGACCCTCTTCGTCAGAATCTTCCGAGGACTTTTTGGGCGCGCCCCGCGGCTGATATTTCAACTGCACTTTGCGATTTATGCCCGAAAAATGGCCATACCTAAGAATAGAATGTTTCATCAAAAGATGTCATTGGCCGAGTCGACTAGAGTGCACCAAATGTAACTAATGATGTATCTTTTTTTAATGTTCAAAACAGGCTACCATTTATATTTTATTTTCACATCTTACCGTATTTTTTTTAAATATTTTCTTATTCTTTTCTTTGAAACAAATAAACTATTTTTTAATGAAGCTAGAAAAATAAACAGAAGCTGAATTAAGCTTATGTCAATCAGCTATAAATGATAGTTACCTGAAATTTAATTTTGTTGTCAAATATGTTTTTAAAAATAACTATACAATTAAAACATCATAATAGTACCTATAGGTGTTTACAACATACATGTATATGATTTGTTTGATAATTCACAGCATATATAGCGATAGGCTAAGATACAAGCTTTGCTACAAAATTAAACCGTTCATAGTAAATTCATGTTTTCTTAAATCACAGAGGAGATATCATGATTTTTCTCATTTTGATGAAATCACAAGATGGAAATAGCTGAGTTGTTTTACAAAAGACTCTTTTTTTTAACAAAAGTAAAAAATACGTATTTCATTATAAGTTTTATCTTTTGCAACTCATTGAAATTTATCGGATTCATGAGTCTTTTGCAAAACCTCGGAAAGGAAAATCATTTTAATACAGTATACTCACATAAACGAATATTTTGAGAGTCTATAATAGTTACTCTCGCTGTTAGATTAATAAAGTTAAAATGAAAAATAACATAAGATTTTCACTATATTTAATTTTACAAAATAGACACGTCCTTTGAAATCCCCCTAATTAACAATATAGCCTACTCAAGATATTTGTTTTAAATTTACCGCTTTGCGTTTGAAATAGGCTAATTTTCTTTGATTACTTTTTTAATATTTTATATAGAGGTAAATGGGGCCGACCTGCAAGGTACGAATTTCTCTTTAAATTAATAATTACATGGCCTAACTTTGTTTAATCCATTATAATAGAATTCAAATTAATAGTAACTTTAATATACAACCCACAAAGCCACGTACATTTCAAGCACAGCTTTGAGCTGCTCGAGCTTGGCCTTCTTGTCCTCGAGCTCGGGGTCGTGCCTCGTGTTGGCCTCGACGAGCAGCACGCGCGAAATGTCGAGCACTTCCTGCAGCTGCTTGGGCGATTTCAGTTTCAGCTGGCCCGATTTGCGACCGCCGTACTTCTCGAACAGGTCGAAAAATCTAATGGAAAAGGAGAGAAAAGGAAAATTGTTTTGATTTTTTTTTTTTTCATTGGCGGATTGACTGTTTCTAAATCAAAGAGAAGCATCAACTATCGATGCATCAGCTTTTGACAACTTGTGACGTGGGATATCGCAATCATTATTTATCGTCGTCTATCAATATGGGAGTCAAATGTATTCCAAGAAACGATGAAACAATTCAAAGTTAACCAATTCGGTTTTAAAAGTGTTTAAAAAACCGTTTTCTTACTTTTTATGTCGCACTTCCATTTTCATCTTCTGTTTGGGAGTTCTGTCTCCGTGGCGAATAACAGCGATCACCGACCGAAGCTCCATCCTAAAACATTGTATTATAATTTAAGGGCATCCTTCCTCAATTTTGTGCCGTAGGCTTAACATGTAGCACACAACAAGCACGTCGTTACCCTGTCCAATGCCATATACGTGATGTTAACAAATCAATAATCATCATTCTATAGACCTGACATTCACGAAACTATTGAATAAAAAGACCCTATTCAAAATCAGGACCATGTAGAATATAACATTAGTCAAAGAGATATGTATGCAATTAATGTTAAGATATGGTTAAAATCTCTGCTCACATTGTGCCGACAGTAGTTGGAACCACTGGAATGTCCTCGGGAGCATAGGTGATGGGAATGTGTAGCGTAGGTGCGAGCACCCGTAGCACCATGTGACTGAAATAGATGAATACTAGAAATATAATATACTGGTTTAAAGTGTGGCAGGCAAAAGGAAAGTATTTTTTGGAGTTTCATATAGCTATACAAAACTTTCTTCGTTATTTTCTTTTATAAGTTGCCTTACTTTCATAGTTTTTAACAATGAAGTTTAAAATAATGAAAGAAAATAAGTTTCCACGCTACTAGTTAATTAATTAATTCGACAAATACTACAATGAGTAATCTTTATTTTATCATAAATATACATATTTAGAAACAACTATACGAATCAATCTCGTTTATATTTGTTTTAATCTCACCCTAAAATCTTGGCACAATCGTCATAATACTTGGGAGAAGTTTTCACAAAACTAAAGCCGTTGACATCACAGACATAAGAAGTACCATTTGCCCGGAGCAAATCGAATCCGCAAACTGTTTGCTAAAATCATAAATACGCAAGTTTATACACATAAGTAAAGGGCTGTTGAGGGACGATTGTTACATAGTTAATACAGGGGATAGCGCGAACGCAGTCCCCCACTATCAGAAATTGCGAACCCGACTTATCCACATTTGGGATAATCGCAGGGGTCAGCCCAACCGAAGTGCAATGGAAAGGCCTCACCCTGGGGGAACCGCCTTCAGGATCACGGTATCCCCTGTTCCAGGTAAGTATGCTTCATAACTGAAACCGTGACAACCTATTCTAAAACATGATCGCAATATTATGGTGTGTAAAAATGGGCAATCGCTTGTATTACATAACTTGTGCGCGAAGGGGTCTTTGCCTTATATGGCAATCAAGACCATTAGCGAGGAGGCAATATGCTGTGTGGGAAAAGGCATAGACTTCTATTTGCACAATGTGATTGCGATTACAGTCACGATAACATCACACATCTCACTATGGACGAGTTAGTCTATAAGAAAACAATATTGCTATTCTTTCAACAACTCTTCAACTACATCGAATCATCAAAATGTCGGTCCGTGTACCTACCGTCCATTCGATTTTATTGACATGGTACTAGGTATAAAAAACGTTTTTGATATCAAGTTCTTGGTATGTGAAAAGGAAAGAGCAGAAAAGCAAAACCCTTTTATATTTTATGTTTAATGCATTGAGCACAACACAGGAAAAAGCTTTTTCCTTTTTGCTTCTTTAAACATATGCACAAGATACAAAAAAGGAGGGGCGCCACCGTCGCAAACACGCGGGAATCACGTGATATTTGTTTATATCGTTATAGTT
>LQRL01173373.1:4839-21813 GCA_001703475.1 Hydroides elegans
AAAAAAAAACGGACCAAAAATATAACCTGCTCCGTTTTCGTAAACGAAAAAGATAGCAGATAATAATACATTTGTTAAGAATAGCAATCAAAAAGATATGATATACCAAGAATATTCAGATAACAATTTACGAGACAAGCCAGTCATTTAAAAGAAACCTTCATTTATATAAATTATGCATTGAATAAAGATGTACTTAAATGTAGCATGTGATCGAAAGCATTTCCTTAAAAATGCGATATAATTTCGAACAAATATTTTCAGATCAAACATACTTGAAACAACCTTTGACTTTGACCAATAATCTATAAAGTCAGGCATTATTTTATACAATTTTGATCAACCAATAATATATATATTTTTTTTCATAATTAAACAACATCAAGAAATTAAGCATTAAAACAGAGCACTAAAACAATGAAATATCAAAGGTCAAAGGGTCAAGGCCAACTCACTGGGCGCGGTCGAGCAGGCTGTCGATGTCTCGTTCGAAGCCAAGATCACCACGGTGCTTCCACATCAACCACAGTTTGAACACGTCCACCTGGCGATAAATTACATCAATTTTAATTTATTATGTAATGTGATAGTCGATAACTGAATAAAGTCAGAGGTCCATTTTATTCCGGAATCTCCAGGCGCGTATTTGAAGAGCACGTCACGAGCTGTTCCCCAAAAAAGGTGTTCCCCACCAATTTCCAGCTGGCTTGGAAATTTTGAGGAAAATCATTCTAGCTTGGAGATTTAAGCCGTGTGAGGAACACCTTTTTTGATAATTTCTTGATTTTTACAATAAAGATTTGGAATAATTATATCGAAATTGATTAAACTTCCTTGCAATTGTCTCATAAACTGTTATTTGTCAGATATGCTATGTAATTTGGTTATATTCAACATTTTGATTTTTACAAAAGGTGTTCCTTTTCTGTTCCAAGCTGGCTAGAAAAGGAAAAATGGTCCAGCTGGCTTGGAAAAAAGGAACACCTTTTTGCAAATTTAAAATGGTCAAAAACTATTATTTTGTTGTCCTTCGTTATCAAAATGTTGATTTAGGTTGATTAAACAACTTTTTGAAAATTCGGTCGTGGGGTGCCCTTCGTATTTAGAGCTGCGCACCCCTCGTTCCCCATATACATCAAACAAACAAATGTGTCCCATTTCGGTCTGAAATATACCATTGGTGCCACCCGGTTCAATACATTATGAATCCGCGCCCTACATCCGATTAAAATGTTTTTTTTTTTTTTTTATTTAGGTAAAAAGAAAGAAAAAACAACGTGCAACTATTAGGTATGTTTTTGGCGTACAATATGCCCTGATGTATCACTTAAACCCGTTATGACATCAATTATTAGTTATTTTCACCAACGAGACATACCCTCCGGCTGCACTGGATGCTCTTGTCACCAGTATCATAAGACACGTCGTATCCTTTGTCCTGCTGGAAGAGGTACGATGCGTTGGCGGAATAGCATTGCTTCATCAGACCCTGAAGAAAACATCGAATCACAGGTTTTAAAAAAGTAGGCTCGTGCATAAGGCTGAAGCAAAAGAAGCAGCTTTTTTAAGGGTGGTTACATTGCATATTTTCACGTCAATCCTGCTATAAGACATAAAATCATAAACAGATTGCGGGAAAAAGCTGCTTCTTTTGCTTTAATGTAACTGCGGCAATTTTCATCTCGTTCTATAGCCACTTATTTTAAAGTGTCGAAGATGTCTTAATATCCATCTTCCTAAGCCCAGCCTTTACTTACTTACGCTCTAACATGAACAAATATATACTTTTCGAAAGCAAACGGTTTGTTAAATGATATCATTTACATAAAACAAAAACACATTCGCTCCTACCTCGTGCTTCGTGAGAAAGGCGCAGCACTGCAGTGGAGCACTCATCATTTTGTGCGGATTCCACGCAACTGAGTCTGCCCTGTGATACAAAAAGAATTATTGAGAAATAGCTTTAGATTTTTTGATAGACAGTTATGAAATACACGTAGTTTATTATTCAAAATACCTTTATTCTGAGTTTCAACAATATGGGTAGAGTCAAAATGTAAACAGAAATCTTGTTGGATGATTTTCTAATAATTGACAGTGGTGACTGATTGTATTAGTGAGATGTATCATTTAAACGAATTAAATCGAGGAAAAATACACTAAAGTAAAAGTACGAAACAAAATGAATATTTTCCATTTGGCTTACCTCTCGACGCCCTGCATTTTATGGCGATGCTTCCTTGACAACAGGACACCGCCTCCCCAGCAACAGTCGACGTGCAGCCAAAGCTTGTATTCTGCACAGACGTCTGCGATTGCATTGATTGGATCGTATGCACCCACGACTGTAGTACCGCAGGTGGCGTTGACAAGGTACGGTGCAAATCCCTGAATGCAAACCAAACAGTTTTGTGAAACCGTCACTTATCTACATAAGACCGAACGCGGCGGGCGCCCCCGTTATTTTATACTAAAATATAAAAAGGCGTATATATTTTTGGCGCCCCTGGTTCTAAATGCTCTGGATCCGCCCCTGTGATGGTTATAATGCCAAGCACAGTATGACGCAGAATAACATTAACAAGGAGCATTTTCTTTTTCTTTTTCTTTTTTAAAACTTCATAACATGAAATACGGAAACCACACAACTGCTGTATATCCATGTAACTTTATTTGGTTTTCCTTTATTTTGAATAAATCATTCTTTCCAATAATGTATGATTGAAAAATACATATTTAAGCTCTAACTTTTGTGTTGATATCATGTCCGCTTTATAAGAATAAGATACAAAATTCACCTCTTTCTTTGCTTTTTCCACCTGCGCTCTGAGGTCGGCTGGGTCCATTCGACCTTTGCTGTCAGTCTTGATCATCTTGCAATTGTTGACGCCGAGTCCAAGAAATGCCGCTGCCTTCTTGATAGAATAATGACACTGCAAGGACACAAAAGTATAATAACAGTTACAGCCGAATCGCTCTTAATAGATATCAGAACATTTTTATGTTGTCATTGCATATCTTTATTTATTCAAATTTATCGCGAAAATTGGTTTAGCGCAAATAAATCTATTATACGAAATTTTGGTTTTTAAAATGTTGAATGTCTTAATTGTGCGCTGTTATAATAGCACTATACCTAAACCCCGTTGAAGTAAGCCATGCCTTTTTACTATTCACAATATTATATTCTACTATTTTCTGATGGTTGCTGACAATTAAACATAAGAACCTGTTCCGATGTAAACATAACCAGCCTCGGCAACTCGTGCATTCCTTCGGTTTTGATTTTCGGAAACATGTGGTACCGTACAAGATTGAGGCCATACATGTTGGAGACTGAACCACCTGATATACAAAGATGAACATTTAATTATGCCAGATTCAGACCAACGAACTAGTATGCTAAAATATAGGAAGATGCGCTTTGCTCAACAGGATGCTGTCGAAATTGAGTAGCTATGGTGTTCCACGCTTCCTTCCTAAATAGATAGTTCATCTTTTATCACATTTATTGTAAAATATGTAGCTTTACTTTCGGATTGGTACTTTATGAGTTTAGGAGTTATGCATAAGGAATCCGGGTCAAAAAGTCTCCGGCCAAAAAGTTTCCAGCCATAAAGTCTCCAAAAATGACGGCATGTGCCCAAAATCTCCGGCCAAAAAGTTCCCGGCCATAAAGTTTCTCATCATAAATGTTCTAAAATATAGGACTTGGGCACAATAATTTCTGGTAATTACAAAGAAATAATTCTAATGTATGACACCAGAGTAAAATTGTTGAATTACAGTGTTTTATTAATAATCGTTATATCTGGAAACTTTATGACTGGAAACTTTTTGGCTGGAGACTTTTTGGCACATGCTGTCACTTTTAGAGACTTTATAGCCGGAAACATTTTTGGACGGAGACTTTTTGGGCGGATACCATGCATAAGTTATGCAAGAGATAGAAACGTTATCTCTTTTAATAACATAAATTCCATATACATGTATTCTATCTTTAATAAAATAAAGACTACTTATTGAATTTATCCAAAAAATATAATGGTTCTTACCAGGACAGAATATGCCATCACCGCCTTTGAATCCTATGATTTGACGCATTTTGCTCAGAACGGAATGTTCCATCAGAGTAAAGACCGGAGATACCTCGTAGGTAAATCTGAAACAATGTGGTTTAAAAGAATCATTGAATTACATATATGATACATGGACTCTTTAATAAAAAAGTATAGTCACAACGTCAGTTTCAGGAAGTTGCATTGCTTGGATCTATTTATGGTTTTACAAGGAAGCAATACGATCTATGTATTACTATGAAATAATGGCGTGAATGGAAGGGTAGTTTATTGCATTTTGAGACTTTTGTGAATTACGTCATCGACGCCTTTTTTTACCATCGCAAAATGAATATATTTTCGGGGAAAATTACTGGCTTGTGTTGAGTGTTTCTGTCAACCATGATCCAGCCAAGCCATATTGGTCTTGTCCCTGGTAGAGCTGGTTGAAGAAATATGGGTGACCTGAAATTCAACATACATATGTTTATCTGATTTCTTTTCGTTTACGAAACAAATCAGATTATATTTTCGTTCGATTTTAGACTTTTGTGCACACCATAACTTACTCTTAAAAACCTCTTAACATGATTAAAGTGGTACACACGTATTATTGACGATGTATAGTTTATAATTGCCTGGATTTTGATATGATATGTAACATAGTTTGTGAAATATTTGATGTTTACAAAATCCTATGGAGTAAAAAATGAGTGGTTACTATTGAGATTTCTGCAAACACTGAAAATCTTCAGCTGTCAATCACCCACACTGAACCCATAGAGTAGCTGTCACTAATTTATAGCAAGTGGGAGGGGCTTACAGCAAGCAAAAGCTGCTATTAGTCAATATACATGTAAGGTAATTACTCACTGACATGAGGCATGTTGTAGTGGCTATTTTTAGAACTAAAAATGTGCTGCAATAATAATGCTCAATTTGAGCCCTGTTGTTTATCATCCTAACAAAAAGAAATATTGAGTATCTTTGCAAGAAGATGGATAACAAAAGGCATTTTTGAAATTTGGAAAATAGAGAAAACAATCACTTGTGTTTGAATTTTGGTTTGAATGGCCTTTTCTTGCAAATGCAAAAATATTCACCATTTAATTTAACATAATGCAATAATTGCATTGAATCCGAAATTTTAAATTAAGCTTTTAAGGATTCTCTTATAATCAAAATAAAGAAATCAGATGTATGCTCTAGGAGCATATCTATTCTTGTTGGTATTACTTTCCTATGAGTAATTATGATGTATAAGATAATAATTCTAATACTGTATATTATCATTATGGAGACTATAGAAGTCTACATGTTAGTTAAATTGGATTATGGCAATTGGTTACAGTTATCAAAATCATGCATATTCTAGTATCGCTATAAATATTCATTTTTCCAAGCGATTTTTTGAATAGAAATAAAACTCTGATATTGCCTAATGAAATGGGTTGATCCACTGTCGAGATATCAAACATAACCAAATAAACACGAATATGATTATTTTCCTCCAAAACAACTGTTACCTCTTATTAAATTGAACTGATACCACATCCGCTCCTGTCACTTCGGACCTTTCGACCCCTTCTGGAAAATAAACTTGGCCTCTCGTTGAGAAACTACACCACCTAACCGCAGTCACTTCGGCCCCTAACATAACACACTTCAGTCCCTCACAAAAACATCTCGGTTCCTAACATTAGTTACTTCGGTCTCTAACATAAGACACTTCGGTGCCTCATAGACGACACTTTGGTCCCTCACAAAAGCAACTCGCTTCCTAACAGTAGTCACTTCGGCCCCTCACATAAGACACTCCGACCCTGCACAAAAGACGCTTCGGCCCCTCACAAAAAAAAACACTTCGGTCCCACACATAAGACACTTAGGTCCCTCACAAAGACACTTCGGGCCCTCACAAAAGCAATTCGGTCCCTCACGAAAGACACTTCGGTCCCTCATCAAGACACTTCGGTCCCTCGTAAAAGACACGTCGGTCCCTAACAAAAGACACTTCGGTCCCTCACGAAAGACACTTCGGTCCCTTACAAAAGACACTAAAGCACCTAACTGTAGTCACGTCGGCCTTCGCCTTGGGTCCTTCGCATAAGACACTACGGCTCTTACAACTTCGCGCCCATCCACTCCGAGGTGTCCAAAGTCCCATATGCTCATACCCGGCTTGACATAAATACTAAAACTTTAACAATAAACACGTAATCGATCAACACTTATCGCATAAACGCTAATGAGAATGACTTATCTGTTCAATTTTGAACGAAATACTGTATACAGTGGCGCGCGGTCCTAACTTCTCGATTTCTCTAGCGTTAAGCGTTTAGCGTTTAAGGGGTTGCAAGATCAGAATATAGCGTTTAATGTTTAGCTATTAACGTTTAGCGTTTAGCATTTAACGTTTAGCGTTTAGCGTTTGATAAAAGGGCATATAAGAGATTAAGATAAGCACTCATAATGATGTCCTTTATATACCCTTCACATATGTGGGTGGTTATTGTTTAGCGCTTAGCGTTTAACGTTTAGCGTTTAGCGTGTAACGTTTAGCGTTTAAGGCTTAAGCGTTTAGCGTTTGTGCGTTTGACGTTAAGCGTTTAGTGTTTGCCCCGAGAAGTTAGTAATGCGCGCGACTGTACATTGAAGAGCTAGTCCGGTGGCTAATACCATTCCGTGTGCATTGCTTGTTAAATCTTGAAACTTTGCATTTTCTGAAAGGTCTTGATGTTCTCTTCAAAATAAAATATGTTTCCATTTTTTATTTTGAATATTAAGGTATGAAAATTACGATGGCCGAAAAGCTCATCTAAGCAAGAAAAACGTCAATGATAATTAACGAAACATTTTATTTGTACAAAATTCGCTTAAAATAAACACTTTAAACAACCTCTAAGACTAAATTGACAACACGTCAATCTTTTATTGCTCTTGATTATCATTTTGTAAATTACGATGGCCGGGAAGCGTATTTTTTCATAGCTTAGAGTCACCATATGTCAAACATCGGTTAAACTGTCGATTGTTATAAATAGATAATAATATTAAATTAAATTTTAGCTATCATTGATTATATCACATATTTTCGGTCAATTAACTTAATTACGATGGCACCAAAGCACGTTACATTAATAATCTAGAAATCATGTGATTAGGAATCTAGGAATATTGAGTACCTATTTCAACATGTTTTATAAGGGTTTATTTTATGTAATAGCGAGCACATAATCTTTTTTTTCAAACCAGAAAAGCATTTGAAAAATACGATGGCCGGAAAGTAAAATTTGTTTGTATAAATAACAATCAGCGTATCTCAAGAATCAGTATAATTATCGACTTTTACTAATCGATAACAGCATTAAACTCAATGCTAGTTTTCATTCTATCATTACTCTATGGCACTTTTTCATTGTTTCGCTTAATTATGATGGCCCATAAGCACGTTACTCTAATAGTCTATAAATCATATGAACAGACAGACATATTACAAATATTTAACCTCTAAAATAATCCCTACGACTTGATACAAGATTATTTAGACCAATTTTAAGCTCATATGGATACCATATAGTGATCCTTTTTATGTATTCTTATGTGCTTTGGCAATCAATTACAATAAAGACATGGATAATAAAGCAATTGTTTTAATATCAAACTCAATTTCCGCAACTAAAAGTAAAACCAAATTACATTTGAAATATGACAATGAATAAACTAGTGATCGTAATATGCTGATTATAAGATTCAGTTTCTTTGCCAACTCTTACACTCTTTCATATACAGATCTGTGGAGGAGAAACGCAACAAGCTAGCTGCAGCCAAATGGCGCTGGCTGCAGCTAAAAGCTGCAGTAAGCTTCGATCTGGCTGCAGCTTACCGCAGCTCAGCGTCATAAAGATGCGTCTTTATGGCACTAAAAGCTGCAGTAAGATGCATCTACCCAGACAGAGTAAACATTTATCGTGCCCTTGTTGATTCGTTAATCTCCATTGATATAAAACTGGTAACAATATCATACCAATTTACATTGTGTTTGGAGGGTAAATTATTTTATTTAATAATTATTAGTTTAATTTAAGCTATTGCTTTTTGCTCCGTTTCACATATTTTAATCAATATATTTTATATGCATAAGTAGTTTAAATACTAAATGTTTGATAAACACTTAAAATTATATCCATAAAATAAGAAGTAGGCCTAATCAATGCATTTAGTTTGCACATTGAGATGAAATTATTCAAGGATTGAGGGAGGGGGATCAGGAATGCTCTAATGGTCAACGATTGATGAGTATTTGCTATTGATGTGTTAACTCATTCAGGCCGAGAGCATTTTTTCAGGTTAAGGGGCGCTGCATAACTGTCTCACACACCGCGCGCTTATCAGCGATTAGCACGCTCCCTTCCCGAGAGCTAATTTTAAACAGGCTGTTCATGTTTATAAAATTAAGGCGTTTTATCAATTTCAAAGATTCCTTACATCGCATTTTAAAGCTATGTCGATTTTAACCCTCTGTTTTATTCATTTTATATTTCCGAATACGACACATGCTTCTATATCAAACAGGTTAATGATGATTCTTGCAGATTTTACGTGTTTTAGGTGATGAAAACTATCGCTTAAACTGCCAGTTTGTTTACCATTATCTTGACACTTTCCCCTGGTGGATTAAACAGATAAACAGATCATTAGAAGCCTGGATATGTGAAGACATAAATGTCAAATTTTCCCACCAATCGCACATTATCTACTATGTATATTACGCCGAAAATAAGCCAATGGTATACTACACGTATAGTCGTCACTCGGGAAGGGAACGTGAATCTTGACGAACACTGATACGCGGCACGCGGGAAGAGAGGCAAAAATATCTGTGCGCGCAGAAGCGTCGCTCGGGATAGGGGTGCATGTTTTGGCAACACGTATTTGTGTCTCTCGGCCCGAATGAGTTAAGAGACTGAATGGATAAAGATCAGTTCAAAGATTATGAGAGGGCATCATGAACTTGAGAGGGGCATCAGGAACTTTCGAATGGTCGATGATAGAGGATAATGTAATTGTTGTTTTAAAATAACAATAGTTTCACATGAAACCTTAAAGTTAAAAAGTGTCCACATTCGAGTTTATAAAAACAATTCGAGTGGTCCATCGTATTTTTCAAATGCTTTTCTGGTTAAAAAAACAGATTATGTGCTCGCTATAACATAAAATAATCCCTTATAAAACATGTTGAAATAGGTCCTTAATATTCCTAGATTCCTAATCACATGATTTCTAGATTATTAATGTAACGTCCTTAAGGGCCATCGTAATTAAGTTAATTGACCGAAAATATGTGATATACTCAATGATAGCTAAAATTTAATTTAATATTATTATCTATTTATAACAATCGACAGTTAACCGATGTTTGACATATGGTGATTCTAAGCTATGAAAAAATACACTTCCCGGCCATCGTAATTTACAAAATGATAATCAAGAGCAATAAAAGATTGACGTGTTGTCAATTTAGTCTTAGAGGTTGTTTAAAGTGTTTATTTTAAGCGAATTTTGTTCAAATAAAATGTTTCGTTAATTATCATTGAGGTTTTTCTTGCTTAGATGAGCTTTTCGGCCATCGTAATTTTCATACCTTAATATTCAAAGTAAAAAATGGAAACATATTTTATTTTGAAGAGAACATCAAGACCTTTCAGAAAATGCATAGTATCAAGATTTAACAAGCAATGCACACGGAATCATATTTGGGTGGTATTACCGACCGGACTAAGCACCTCACGAGCTGTTCCCCCAAAAAGGTGTTCCCCACCAAATTCCAGCTGGCTTGGAGATTTGGAGAAAATCCGTTCTAGCTTGGAGATTTTAGCAGTTTGAGGAACACCTTTTTCGATATTTTCTTAATTTTCGTAAAAATTAGCGATAATTATTAGTTCAAAATTGCTAAAACTTGCTTGCAATCATCTAATAAGCTGTTATTTGCAATATATTATAGGTAAGTTGGTTATATTCAACATATCAAATTTCTAAAAAGATGTTCCCTTTCTGCTCCAAGCTGGCTAGAAAAGGAAAAACGCCAAGCTGGCTTGGAAAAAATGAACACCTTTTTGCAAAATATTAATGTTCAAAAAGCATTATTTTGTTGTTGTTCGTAATTGTAATGTTGTATAAAGGTGATTTAACAACTTTTTGACAAATGTGTCGTGGAATGCCCTTCTACATTCACTTACCCGTTTTTACACTGTACTTGATGACATCCTTGCAGTGGTCCATCAGCATCTCATCGTCTTCTCCTTCATCGCGAATGGCGAAATCGAATTTCTTCTTGAGCTCATCGGGAGGCAAATATTCCGTCACTTTACTATAAAGAAATAACTTTAAAGACAATATTGGTCACAATTATACAGTAAACTGACATTTTAACACATTTCTTAACAGCTTCACGCAAATTTTTTGTCAATCATTTAAAAATAAAATTGTTTGTGTAATGTATCCTACAAGTGAGAAATATAACTAGGAAATAATGCATTCACGTTAAAACATTTTATGTATATTTTTTACGTTTTTTTAGATATTATATGATTGAGATAATTGGGAAATGATTGAGAAATATGTTATCTTGTCGACAGGCAATTATAAAATTATGCTAGGTGTTTTAATACAATAATACATATTCATGAATATTTTCTTAAATAGTATCATACCTTTTTGCGACATCATTGCCATCTTGAAAAGCATTCTCAATCAAGAGTTTGAAAAGTCGTTCAACAAACTGTGTCTTATCTTGTCTGCTGTCTTCCCGACAAAACTTCTTTAATGGAACCTCTGAAGTATAACATATAAATTATTCAATACATATAGCTTTTAAAAATGTTGAAACTACTTATCGTTATGTTATCGTTATAAATTATCTTTATGTTAATATGGTTATAGAAAAATGTGTTATATCAAAACCCCATGATGCATTTTTAAGCCGAAAATAAAGCGTTTTTGAGTTTTTCATACAGGAAACATTGGAAGACACATAAAAGCCCTACGTTTCAAAACGCCCTTGCATGAAACCACGACCTAAGGACGATAATCAAAATTATTAAAGATCATTATCTCAATTTGATTAAAAGTGGCATCACTAAATAAAAGCGAAAATTAATCGTGCGTACCAGTTAAGATTTTCATTTACCTTGAAAGATACTCTGTCGCTTTGCTAGTTAGATGAGCACACTTTTATTAAAAACATTAATTGAAAAAAAGTTTATTGGATGTTTAAATATTTCAAGCGGATTTAGGCTCAAATACACTATAAAAAAAAACGATTCTTGGGGAGGCCTTTTTCATGTACATGTATACTTGAAGGTGTGTCGATACATAACATTTGAAAGGCATATTTCAGGCGCGGATTTAGAGGGGGCGCACCCGGCGTGTCCTGTTCGCCCTTATATGTAATACCAAAAAAAATGCGCCTAGGGTTCGGTCTGATATATTGTACTGTTTGCGCCCCCAGGTTAATTTTTTTTCTGGATCCGCGCCTGTATTTGCTTATAAATTCATACCACCATGTGTATGTAAATGTATAACCCCAATATCCAGACACATGGCATGCAACTGATTTAGGTGCATATTTGCTTATTTTTTACATACATTATATTTGGTACTTGGAAGACATTGCAGTGCGAGTTAAAAATGTCCTCGTTGCGCCACGATGTCCTAGATATTATCTCATTTTTTTACTCAAATTTATTTTCAAGGTCGATATTTTTTATGATTTTTACCATCGATGTCAAGTTAACTGGCAATGTCACTTTGAACTGACAGAATTGTTTACAGACTAAAAGGGTTTAGGACATCCAAATATTCATTAAATGATTAGAACTGTTTTTTTTTCATTTCAATTTTTCTTTATTGATATACTTTAGTGTATTTTTTCAAACATATTTATGTAGATCCCGTTGCACCTAAGCAAAGTATTACGAATAGTATATATTTCTTATTTGATATTCTTGATAATTGATGTTTGATGTGGGACAAAAGAACAGTTTTAACATCATTAATGTCAATAATTAAGGTGTCCTTTATTATATTGAAGCTTAATTCAATATATATTTTTGCCATAGAAAGAGCTAGAAAGAGTAACTGCATACACAATGTCTAAATCATATGTGAATCATTTTATTACATATTTATCATTAATGATAGCATATCAGAGAAGTATTTAATTACTTCATACTTTAATTAAGATTTTGAAATTCATCGTTTGTTCAACGTAATTTAGCTCACCCACCAAGATTTCAACCAATTAACAAACGTAGATTGACATTTGGTGATATCTTTCGATAATTATTGTTTTTACATTTTGTTAAACAAATTTATCCGCGTAGCACTTGATAAATCCAATCTAAAATACTCTTGTTTTCTTAAACTTTAAAGATAAATTCAAACCAACCATTTTAATAAAACAAAAACAACATCCGTTTTTTTTACGAATCTTTAAACCCGATATCCTAGCTTATTACATGTTAAAGCACTGTTCAATGCAATATCACTGGTTTCGATCGCCTATATTTCCTAATCCTATACTTAAATTCTATATAATAATATAATTAAAAAATAAAGGAAATATAGAACAAATAAGAGCAATAAAGACAAGTTTGCCCGCGAACGTCGGGCTTAGAACTTTTTTGATAAGGACCCTTCGGTTAATATTCATTTTGTTTTATAAGTAAATTAGTTTTATTTAATATCAGTATAAAATTCTAAATTAAGTTTCTAAATCGTTATCAAATACTTTTATATAACTTTATTTTTTTTTAAATAAATACCTTCGTTTTCGTTGTATTCAGTATTTAACATTTTAACATTTCATTTTTTTATCTTAGCTACGTTCAAATGATAATCAAGTTTAAGTTCTGTGATTGTAGAAGAATGTCGACAGAATAGTAAATTGCTCCACGAAATATTTAAAACAAAATGCAATATATTTATTTGGCTAATTCAATGTTAAATTTATTTAACATAGGAAAAACAAAAAAATAAGCTTACTCTGAAATGGTGACGTGAATACAATTTTGAATGTGTTTTTTTTTTGTGTGTTAATAATTTCCATGTTTATGCTCTGTCATCGCCGGTTCTGCTGAAAGACTTATGAACTTGATATACTTCTTTACTTTTCACTATCAACTGTGTTTCAGTTTTTAAATTATTTTAAACAACATATTTTATTTTAATAATTAAACGTTATCATGTCTGCATATTTTAAAACAACTATGAAGGACGCTTTTATTTTGCTCTGGTAATAAGATTCAGGTTGATTTAAAATGTTCAAAGCACATTGTTATAAACTAAAAATAAAAGGTTTGCTCAAAACTATGCAATTTACTTACCAAAACGCTAAACTGTTAGTATAAAACAGTTTATATGTAAATGTATTTAATAAAATACCAAACAAATGCGTAAATTTCAATAATGTATAAAATATTACCGAATATTAAATAAATAACACATTAAAACGCAAAGAATTATCCTGAAACTCAATTCCTCATACTAAACATTTTATATAAAACATTTCATATAAAATTATGATTCCTGTATTTTGGTTCTTGTCGATATTTTTTTTCTCAATCTTCATCAGATTTGTAAACAGAATTTTCACAAAGCCACTTCAGATGAGGGTTTTGACTGGCATTTTCTCAAATGCACCCAATTTATTTCGAGTCTCCATAATCAATATGCACGAAAAATCCGTTTAACTTGCAAAATGACTCCGTTATACTTTCAGGAACATTATATGTAAATGGGATTCAATCTCATTTCAACTTTCTCTTTAATAAACATTCGTGAAACCTGTAACATTCTTGTAAGAAGCAATTCTAACCGGTTAGAGTCGCGTCACCCTGTTCTTTTTAAAAACGCTTTGTATAAATACAAAGAAATCCAGTTCCTAATAAAAAAAGTTGCTCTTAAAGGTATGATTTTACCGAACAAGGTTGTCTTAACCGGTTCGAGCCATGTTTTTTAATACAAAAAAAAATAGGTTTGAAAATCTACTCACGCGTGTCTTGTGGTAGATAACAGCCATTTTGAAGGTCAGGCTCCGAACCCTGTTCATAAAGTTATAATTGAATTAAGAACACAAATAATGTTTTTTTGCGACAATAAATTAAAGTTCTAATTTGCACTAGAATAGTTTCCTGACATTAGTTCTTTTTGTTAATGTCAAATGTGTTTTATTTAATGAATACAGGCGTACTTTTTATTATTACACGAAGTTTCATGGAAGTTTTAACAAGTTAAACTTTAATTCGTAGTATTCTTATATGAGTTGTGATGCTCAGGTATTTAAACATTACTCGACAAAAAAAAAGTAATTTCAATCATTCATATAATGCAAAGGTTGTGGAAAAACTTCAAGCATAGAAATGTTTTTTTTTTTATTTTATAAATATTATTAATGATAATTTGTTGATAACGTTTGAAAATATCTTACGTTTGTAGACATACTAGCGTTTTTTTAAACCGAGTTTTCGTTTAGTCTTTAGGTACACTGAATGAGTAACTATTCACCCCGCAACATTATATATGGGTTTCTAAGACATGGTTCGTATCCAGAATATGTAACATATATCATAAGGCTACTCTGAGTAATTTTCCATGCCATTGCAAACCGTGGAAGTGCGGCAAACAATGGTAGCCATTTTTATTTTTTCAACACCTTGATTTTCCTTATATGGACTGTCATTATTTAAAACGCCTAATTAAAATGCCACGTTAGAAAAGACTGGGTAGTTCTTTTTTCGCAGAGGCGCCAAATTAGTTGTTTTGATAAAACTCATTGATTTTTCGCTTTTTCAACCAGAATTTGGTGTTTATTATCTCTAAATATCTAGCCACTAATGTTTTGAACTAAAGAGACCGAATAATTTATACTAGTATAGTTAAGTAATACACATTCACATATAGAACCAAAAGGATGACGAAAAATAGAATCGTCTTGGTTAATTCAGATTCATCAGGAGAATCCAGCGATTTATTCGGTGAAATATCTATTCTACTGGCTCATCTTCCGTGCTTGCATTTTTACAGAATAGAATAAATGTGAAAATTTCCTTTTTGTATTAGCTCAAGAAATAAGGTCCATATAATGCAATTGGTACACAACATTTTAGTTATGAACAAATTAGGGCTAAAACATGGAAATATACTAATATTGGTGGACTTTCAGAAGGGCATGAAACATTGAAGAGTATCTATTCTTGCTGGCAACGTTTTGCTGGCAACGGTTTTCCTGGCTTGCAAACAAATAATAAAGTTCTTACTCAAAGGGAATAAAAAAAAAACTAAGTAATATAAGACATATTTATTAAAATCGTTCGTTTGGTACCCCAGATTTATTTTGCTCAAGTCATATTTGATTCGTAATGAAAAAAAAAACCAAAAACTAAAACGTCAAAATGAAGAATCATTGTCGACAGAAAGTCCAGACGCAACATTTTCATGAATTATAACCCAAAGTTTATTTTTAAAAAGTTAAAAATCAGTCTTCATGAAAGGAAATCTTGATTAGAGTGTGACGGTGTATTGGAACTATTCCATTTATCATAAATAAATGAAACACAATAAGCTTAATAATTGTTTTGTAAAACTGTAACACTGGCTCATTGTTTGACAGCAAAAATTATATTACAATTGTGAAACAATTAGCTTATCAAACCATATGTAGTGCCACTGAGCGTGCGGGCGTGCGAGCGTGCAGGCGTGCGAGCGTGTGGGCTTGCGTTAAATTGAATTTAAGCGTGGAGTAATAAGCGTGCTGGCATGGACTGTTAAACGTGTGGGTGTGGAGTCGCTAACTTATAAAGCTCCTTTACTGTACATGTAAACACACGATTATCGAAAAACGTTAATATTTCTATGGATTGCTGCAAAACGCAAAATGACTTGCGGAATACGGAAATCTTTTAATTTGAGTATCATCATATTTTACCAAAGTTTTTGTCTCTTCAATGATCTTATATCATCCGTTCAATGATATATTCAACATTTGATTTGTTTCCTTATAGTCTATTTATTTTCCTAATATTTTCTTTGATTTGAGCATATTTCTATCAACATATTTATAAAAGTGGGTTAATTAATCAATGGGGTAACATTGAGCAAGCAATCTCCATCGATATTACGAATTAATAGAGTGATAATTAATCTCAATGTTACGGAAATGAAAATATATATTAATAGATTTAATTGTTTCAGGAAATCGAAATATAAGGAAGCATATAAGAAAACTGCAAAAAGTTGATCCTGAATAAATATAATCCATCTTTCTCTGTAAAACGGTAAACACATATTGTCATTTGACCAATTTCGTGCCATATAAAAGGTAGCTGTTTTTCATTAACATATACAAAATGGCTAAAATCAAAACTCAATCTACCGTAATATACTGTCCAAAAAAAGTCAAGCCCCCCTCCAGGTTTTACCATTAACGTATGCAGAAAAGTACACTTTAAACAGTTGTGATTAGCATTGAACAGTTAATAGTATTTCATGTTTTCTTGTATTACTCGGTACATCAAAATGTTAAGTCCATCCATGAGACCAATTTGTTACAAATGAATCCGTTCAACCCGGCTGTTTTGAGCAAATGTGAGATACCCCGTTTGCCATTACCATCAGAATGGCAGATAGGGAACCTCCCATTCCATCGTTAATCAACCCACTGAAACCAATCCAATCATGGCGAAATTAGCCGTGGGTACACTTAACACATTTCTAAACAATATTCTGAACCAAAAATAATAAAGTGATTTGTTTACAAATGCAAACAATACGTTTTGAAACCGCGCACTACTACATAGGTTAATGGTAAAACCTGGAGGGGGGGGGGGGGGCTTGCCTTTTTTTGGACAGTGTATAA
>LQRL01173404.1:0-12370 GCA_001703475.1 Hydroides elegans
ATATATATATGGGGAGAGAGAGAGAGAGAGAGAGAGAGAGAGAAAGAAAGGGAGAGAGAGAAAAAGAAAGAAATACGAGATTAGTAGAGAGAGAAAGTGCGTGTGAGAGAGAGAGAGAGCGAGAGAAAGAGAGAAAGAGAGAGAGAGAGAGAGAGAGAGAATGAGAGAAGAAAGAGGGAAAGTGAGGTAGAGATAGATAGATTGATAGATATAGAGAGAGACTGCGGTACAAGGACAACCAAATATTCCGAAAAGCAATCCATGAAACTAAAAAGAGAAAATATGTGTTTCCTACTGATGGCCTCTTAAGATAATGGAGTGTAAAAATCGAAGGTTTTAATATTTTTATCCCTCTATATATATTGGCAACATTGTATGGGAAAGTTAACACAATGTTAAAGTGAAAATAGAATCTAGGTTAGGCAAAAAAGGAAATATTGCGCATTTGGTTAGTTTCATGAGAACCGGATCATTTTGTTTGCGACTTCCCTTATTCTTTTTTAACTAGGCCTACTCCGTTTTAGAAAATTCCAGATAGACATATAAAGTTAGTTCAATAGTCGATTTTGAACCCGCTTGATTATGATAACTTTGTGACCAATTATCATATATGCGTGTAGTTCAAGATGATAATTTTATCGTTACCGGTTTTTGCAATCATTGAGCGAAATCCAAGAAAAAAATTCATCGGGGAAAAAATCTTTATAAAACTTGCTCATATTAGAGGGAGTAGATAAAACCAGATTTTTATGGCAAGCCTGATATCTATAATCAATGCATTTGGCACCTTGTTAACCATTAGCAGAACTTTGAAAGAAGTAAAATAATGAATTAAAAAAACTAAAAATAACTATAACACATATCACGTAAAAACTACCTATGGCTAAGAAACCAAATATATAAAACACCAAAAAAGCTGCCCAACATATGTAGGCTACATCTGTGAGCAAAACATATTTTTCAAGATCTCAGGATAAACTTAAGGGGAAAAGAACTTTTGAAAAAAAATGGCACAACTTCTTGATTTTATTAAACGAATCACGATATTTTACAAAACAAAATCCAATTCATTTTTGTTTTTAGTTGGAAGAACAAAATATAAAATAAAACACTTTTCTATCAGATATATTATGAAAAAAAATGAACTCTCTTTCGCAAATGCTGGAGTCTGGCTTATCAGACGACGCGGAAACGAGGCTACGCGGGGGTGCTGCAGGCATATGCGATTTCGTAAACAATTTTTAACTGGTTAGATATTTTGACTGTTTTGTTCGGTTCGTATAATACGTAAAACATGATCTGGAGTATTTTTGGTCGCCGATAAAAAATATCGATTGTTTAAAATGTTTAATTTTCACAATTTGATCTAATTTTGCTTTTACTTTTCATCGATTCACCGTCCCAAGATGAACTAAATCTTAAGAATAAGACAACTAAACACCTGTTTCTCCTTGACAACGAAACATGTTTCTTTAAAAAAAACTATATTATAAAAAACAAAGAAAAAAACTGGTTGCCACTCGATGAAACATGTGATTGGCTGTCAGGCCTAGATATCAGTCGTGCAGAGAACCAGCGATAACGATTTTTCTCTTAATCGAATTCGCACTGTATTGTATAGATTAAGGTGAATTTCTTTTATTTTGCTAAATCTCAAAGAGAATTTTTAAAGAGAAACAAAGCGCGGAATATTATATATCTGGACGATAGCTGTAAAATAAGGGATGGCAAAGTCTTACGATTTTTAATGTGAAACATGAGGACTTTATAACAATTTTGGTGACATGGTTAACTGAGCATTGATTTGCATAATAATGACCGCCGATTGATGTTAAATTTACAGCTCCATCATTTCATTAAAACATATTTGCTAATAATGAATTCACGTTGTGTTTCAATCTAAACAGGAAAATCATCGGTCGCATGTCCCAAATGACGTATTGAGTGACACGTATTGATTTCCACGATATATAATTATCATATATTAGTCGCGCCGAAAACAGATGTGAACTTTCATTTCTAAACAAAGAGACCCGAGTGACCCGGTGATTTTTAAATATTATGATTGCTGTATAAAAACATCAGCTTCCAACATCCTGTCAATATGTCATTGTTGACGCGTTTTGCAAAATAATTATAAAGTAAAAACTGAGGTTTATGCTAATGATGAAATAAAATATCGTTCGAAAGCATTTGTCAAAAAGAATTTGTTTGAATTAACCTATGCTTTTCGTTCATGGGTTTCGTCTGACTACCATACTCTTCATCACACAATAGATTTAACTCTTAGAGTGATATGTATGCTATGCATAATATTGAGTTTTAACTGACCAAGTTAGGATAGTTAAAAACATCATATATTCTCTTCAAAACCACTATATATCATATATTTCAAATTGAACCCGTTATAATACATACTCTAGTTGTGTGATCCAATGCAAGATGTTTGTTAAAGACTTTAGGGGAACCCATTTTTCGACCAACTCATCCATAAGAAGATAAATCCCAACAAACCTACTGTTTATACATTTGCACGTAAGAATCCTTGTTTAACCTGCCGCAGTAGGTTCTGCTAAATAGCCATATGATCCTTGCTAAGCCTACATCGGAGCAAATTATACCCGAAATTCCGTACTCCAGATATATGTCTTTAGACAAATACACATAAATCATAAGCAAAACACACTAGCTGTGCTGCTTATTTACAGAGGGGGCCTACGAACAGCTTTATGCGATGATAACGAGGCATATGTCAAGTATAAACTTATGCTCACGTGTGAGCGATAATATGAGAGTCAAAATACGACCAAATGTGATTTACTCCTATTATCGCTCACACTTTTGCTCATAAATCATATCCGGTCTGCAGTCAAAGTCATGTTTTTACGGTTATAACTGACATTTAGAAAAGGTATTTGCATGGAAAGGAAGGCTATTACTGAGTGTAAAAGCGTGGTGTTTAAAGGGTCACGGTTCTAACGTAGGCTAGACATAACTACATGGTAACTGAGTTGGCATACATTTGTGAGGCGTTTGTGAAGGGGAAACGTAGAGTATACCGTATTTTTTTTCCACTAGTCCGAACTTAAGCCACTTAGATAATTGTTTCAATCCTCCTTTCAATTAAGAATGCTGATTTGCCTTCCTTGCAAAATTGGTTTCAACCATTTTTAATTTATTCTTCGGATTGAAACTGTTTTATTTCAACATTACACAGATTGGTTAAGAATCATAGGAAAATATTAAACCCTAAATATAAATATGATATCTCGAATCTTGAGCTCACGATCATTACCGATAAACGAAATTTGACATACATGTATTTACACTTATCCCAAAGCCTTGATACATCAATTTGGACATCAGCGCATATCACTTAATTTTCGCGCCGCCGCCGCCGACGCGAAATTAAAAATCGGCGCGCGTTTATATTTTTCCTGACGCAATCTGTCACTACACAGGTTGATGCATCGAGATCCGATTGATCCAGAAAAATCCAAAGATTGTTCAGAGAAAAAAATCCAGAAAGGCTTATCTGACTTTGATGGATTGAAAAACAGGACCTAACGATAAATATTTAGTAAATTAGTGGGAATAAAGGAGTTTTTTGGTTTGTCAATTTTTCTTTTTATATGATATTTTTGCTGCAGGAAAAGTTAAGCTGAAAATGATAACTGTTTTGATGAATAAAGATTCAAAGGTCATGTGAAGGTCAAATATTCTATATGATCTGAAAAGCATGTCTTTGAACGCTGTTTTACCAGAGGAATATTCTTTATATCAAACGTTTTCTAATTCAAAGTTCTAAAGAAGATAGGCTATGTTGGATGTCATTTATTGAGTAGCTCTTACAATGTATATTAAGTAAATAGTAGGTTTTCTCTGATTTAGGTTGACATAAAGTTAACAACTAAATCATGTTGCATTTTATTCTGGAATAATTCGCATAAAACTTTATCGGTAACGTTATAAGCATGTACGTTGCTTAAACATTGCTTTCGGACGTAAGTTATCATTGTTCATGGTTAGTGAATCAGAGTCGTTTTAGTACAATGAGATTAAAACTAGTACCAAGGTTGACTGGCTCTGAAACTCGCTAGAAAATCATAGCTTCGATGAATCTGATAAAACCTATAGCTCTATATGAGCATAAGAATTTAGATGTCAGAATGGTGTATTGAGTACACCCTACTGCGGATGCGTACGATCTCGTTAAATGCTTCCACGCCCCTCCCACCACATAGGTCATAGGTTGCTTTTCGTCTGGAGGATTATAATTCGAGATTTGTTATTCCATTTGCTTGATACATACAATGTGTATACAAATGATAATGATCGGTGCATGAAATAGTTGTTATGTATGCTTTCAATTTCATGATTTCGGACTGATCATTGCTTTAGTACTTTGGATGTGTTTTCAACATTAATGCAATGACTGCTTACAGCAATATACGCATAAAGTTGGTTGTTCCAAATACTCAGTATATGGGAAATTATTCCAATTACTCATTAATTCATTACTCATATCAACTTGGTGTCATAGACAAAAAAATCCAGGACTATAGGTCGATATATTTTGTTTGTAAAAACGTGTTGCAAATCCTCAATGTATCCCGAAATATGCGCTTATATTTTCCGCTAATCCATTCTGCGGTTAGCCTATTCCGCGCGCTGGAAGGGGGTATCAGCACGGGGTTGACAACCGCATGCTGCGTTTTGATTGGTTGATTGCTGTAATGCACATTTTCCTAGTTTGATGGATGACCGGGTTGGTTTGACCAAGTCGATTTCTGAATATTAGGAATGGATATGTTTTTACCTAATAGTCAGGTATAAGCGGCTAATTGTTACTAGAGCGGGGGTTCACTCTTCGAATTGACCTGTATTGACATAAGTAATTCAATTCTATTAAAGGAAGATTATAAGAATCGTCTATATGCAGGGTATAAATATCATGTCGAATGATAAACAGATAAAAGCAGACCTACAGTGTAATTCAATGATTAATTAGCAAAACAACATAATCAATGTATTCAATTGACAGGTGTCACATCTGACCACCTAAAGTACTGCAACTTTTGTTATCAATATTTCTGTTATCTACATTCAAAACTCTCATTGACCGGATCCAGATAACATAAAGTCTGGATCTGAAACCACAAATCCATTTTGCAGTATCTATTTCGAAACAATAGATAAGAGTTCGAGTCCCATTGTATCTATTGCTAAGCTATGCCGATGAGACTTGAGATACGTGTGTGGTAAAGCCGACGCATATTTAGCATTGATTAAGACTGTTTAAGATAAAACATATAGATACTTAATTTATGTATTAATGTGGGTGATTATATTCTAAATCGATACAAGCATGACTAGGAAGGATATTAAATTAAAACTTAAAAATCACTTTTTTTTGATAATTATAGGCATGTGTTCATAAAAAGTACTTACGGTACAGGAAACGCGTGTATAGATAACGGTTACAGTAGGGCAAAGATTAAATAAAAATGTTTTATTCTATGCCTTTTTAAAGTTTTCTTTTAAATACAATGTCGTTTATTTCAAGAAAAGTGTCACTTGAGAGTCACTACCAGCAAAATGACACACAGGTCATATATATTTTCCAGATGATTTATTAAGAAGATAACAAAACATAAAAATGATACAAATGCAAAAAAAAGACAGGCGTGCATTTATAATAATATGCGTAACTTGTCTTTTCCGAATCCATAGAAAAACATATATATAAAACTTACTGCTATGATTGAAATAAACTAAAAATCATGAACTCCATTACAACGCAATACAATGCATAATTACCATTATATATGGTTTTCAATACTGATATGACGATAAAGCCCATAATGAACATGAAACCTGTCAGTGTCATTTTTCTACTTGTCCTTGAACTTAAGTAGCTTCACACTTTCAGGGACGTATATCACGGATCCGTACTTGATATACACAAATATATTTGCGTTTAGCAAATGAATTTTGCCTTTAGATATGTTTATATGATTCTTGATATTTCTCACTATATCGCGCTTGTAGGTATCCTAGATCCTTCATACACGATTATTAGCCCTTTAGCCTTCCAGCAACCCCTTTCCTTCTGTTACCTTTTTATAATATATGATTTTCTAGAGCTGTTCCCTGCAACATTTTTTAACTGTCTTCATTAACTTTAATTATTTAATTATTCACATTGGAAATATAATCAAAAACGCTGTTGTTTGAAAACCAAGCCTGTGACAATCGGCTGCTTTTGGTATATACCCTTCTTTATGGTTGCTATGTATCTGAGATTTTTAACAAAGTGTTTGGTCTTATTGAATTGTCATTTATTCAAATATGTAATGGTTGTTATGGTTCGCCCGTTGTTTACATTGTGTATGGTTTCTTTGGTTACAGAGCTGCGCGAGAGCCCAGGCACGCGGCGTTACCCTGGCAACGGAATGGATGACGTCAGTGACATGGCGCAAGTGGCCATTGTGGGAGACTACATTCTTGTTGGGGCAAGGTCGGTTTCAATTAACTTATACAGTTAGTTATTGAAATTAAAATTTATATTCAGTTAAGTTTAGCTAAATACTTATCATGGACATTTTGATAAATCAAAACAAAACTAATCTGGTTGTTAAAGTAAAAGTCAAGGAAAACGCAACAATTACTGGATGATCGAACGAATGCACACAGCGCATGATTCCATGCAAAAACTAAACATAGACTATCGCATTATTAATCTATTCTTATATTCATATCTGTTTTAGGAACCATTTAATTCGACTCGCCACGCGCAACCTCAAAGAGCTTGAACGGGTAGAATGGGCTCCTTCTGAAATAGACAGGGAAATCTGCATCGCTCGCGGGCAACCATCGGTAGGCATATGAAGACTATTTCATTTTTTAGAAACGGCATATTTGAATTGAAATGTACGTTAAAATAAGTAAATGCGGTAATGATAACATGGCGAAATTAAGCTATAATTTCGTTGAGTGATTAGACAATGAACTAATTGTCGTTTCAATCACATCTAATTTGAATAAAGCTCAACCATTTAAAAGTGCACATGTACTTTTTAAAGTGCACATGTCCTTTCAAACGTACATATGAACTTTCATAAAGTGCACATGAACTAAACCAAAGTGCCTATGTACTCCACAGGAACAGTGCGATAACTTCATCCGGGTACTGCAGCCCTTTGGCGACCAGGTCTTCGTTTGTGGCACGCACGCCTTCGCGCCGAAATGCAACTGGCGAGAGGTAAGCGTTGCGGATTATACATGTATAGGCCTATATCTCCCTCCTTTTTTCCATAGCTTTTGCGGATTTGGATATGGCCTTATAAAAAAACGCCAAAAACATTGGTTTTCAACGCCTACTGATAGAATATAACTGGCAAAAAGTAGGTTTCCAATTTGTATATCCAAGTAAAGAATCCGATAAAGGATCCTGGAGAAGCTTATCCAGCCCCCGTCAATACTCCCTCACGTTGGGCATTACATTTAGCACTCATGTTTTTTTTTTCGATCACGAAATTCAAATAATATATAAATAATATGTAACTACTCGCTCATCTAAAGGCGATCAGTGGATCATTGAACAAGACATTTCAGTGCTAAACGTCCAGGGCCCAACAGGTTACATACCGTTTCCCTCTTTTCCCTTTCGCATTCTTCAAAATCAGTTACAACAACTGATTGAAAACCTGACAAAGCGCTTGAATGGATGGCATAGTAAACATTGTTTAAACATTACGTTAACTACAGCGTAACAACAAACGTACATGTAATGCATCATTTTTGTCGGTCTGTCAGTCAGTTCGTTTGTATGTTTGTAGCTGAAATGCTTCATTCAACACCAGGGTCAAGACTGGGCCCGGATTCATGTGTTTATGGTTGTTGGTTCAAGAATCATGCTAATCGTGCACATATACAAATAAGTCAGTCGCTTTACCGTATGATTGCTAAGGAATGTTTCGACGAATCAAGAATATAAACATGCTACTATTCTACAGCAAACATATGTAGCTACTTAATTATTGACCCATGCTATGTTTCAAACGTTTCTTACGCGATAATTGATTTTAATTTTGTCACACTCAGCACCTTTCTGACAAGTTTGAGTTTTCTGAATTCCCTGATATTTCCGTATACACATAAAACACGTAGAGTTAAAAACACAAATCTAGCTATTGGCACAACCAAGATGCTGTGTGCCCAAACATTATTGAATACCGACCCAGCAATGCATGTTGTGATAACAAATTGTTATTGTTGTTGTTTGTCAATAACCATGACCAACCGCGTATTCTCACAGAACATCAGCGTGTCAGATAAATCTCTCATCACTGGGATAGTGAAAGGCTCTTAGAGATCTAGAATGCTTATGATGAAAGGATCAAGTACTGTCTCACCCTCGATATGTAGCATCCCAGGGTTGGATCCAGAATATGTTGTACTGGGGTGCCAATAAGATTTTGAAAAAGGGCCGAACTAGGCGCCCACATAGTTCGCCCTTATGCAGATCCGGGCCTGGAATTCAACTATAAAGATTGCATACGTTTGCTAGCTGGGGCTAGCTGCAAAATCAGTAAAGTAATGTGCCATATTTACTTTATACGATAATGCGTTAAAACAACCTGAGACAGCAATCGTTGAATATTGTCATATGCAAGGTTAATTTTGATAAGAGTAAAAAATAGCCTTAAAATTAGCTGTTTTCGATGTTTTATAAAATAAAAGCCTTAGGACAACAACTTGTATAGCCTACCAATCTTCACTATCTTCACAAAAAAATCCGGATTTCTACTTCCGGAATCGAATCTACTCTGCAACCTGATTGAAGCGAGTGTTATCAGGATTTTCAAAGTATTGCAGATATTGTCTTACATTGAGCGTCATTAAAAAATGCACAAAAGTGTCAATATAACAACACCTTTTTATAAATTTCAATTTGGTATATACGTTTCACTGCCGTTGATTCCAGGCACTTGTTCACATTATTTATATAACATTTGATATTCTAAAAAATAAAATGCATACCTTGCCATTAAATACAGCTGTATATAATTTCATGCGCCACTTGTGTAATATTTTGCTTTACAATTGGTGCTGCATGGGCTTCAGTTGACAGGTTGAGTACCTTTATTTTCTCATTTCTCTCATTATTTTGATCATGAAAACTCAAATTTTGTTTTGCGACCTAAAGCGATTAAATTACGTACATTAAGTGCCTTACACCGAATACACGCGTCGGGATAATTGGAATAACCAGATACACGTGCAACTAGTTTTATATAAAGAAATCGACAAACATATGTTATTCATGTAGCCACCGTCTGGTTGTGAGTTAATACAAAATCATGGCTTACAATTATCAAAATAGAAAATATATATATATAAATTAGGATACATGGTAGTAAGTGTATTCAGAGCCTTGGTATATCGTATTGTGTGATGTTTCACAAATTTTTAGCCCAATATTTTTGACCACTTACCGGTAAACTATTTCCGTTCGAATTGACAGGGGTTTCATGTGAATTTACATTACAAATAGTGATTCCAAAGTACAAAGAGAATAAAAAACAGAAATGTCATTTGTTCCATAGCTTTTCATATATGAGTAGGGGAAGGTTTCAAATTGTTGTTTTTTTTATTATCAAGCGAAGGGTACCATAGAACAAAAAGACAAAGACAAATCTTGTTCACAACTTTCCGGATACGACTTTGAGGAAGGAACTAGACTTTTATTTTGGTTTTAAGCGTCCATTTACACAAGTGGACTTTGGTTAGTGAGTTCCAATGCCACAGATTACAGAGCTGCAGATTACAGGTTGTTTTTATCATTAAAGACCGAGCTCAAGTATAAAAGGGGCGAATCCAGACCAATCAGGGCATTCATGTGCTAATTAGTTTCAGTTGAACATTCAAAAACGGATAAGCGTTTTTCGATGTTTTATTCATATTCTAGGTTCATTTAATAACTGATTTTTTGTCCATTTTAATAATACATTACCCTGCAACATATTATCTTATTTTTAATGTCTAAAGATTTAACATTACTTTAAAAAATAAACTTTATTCAAATGAATTTTGAAAATTTTGAAATTATCACGTGATATACAAATATTCTGAACGAATCAAATGCAGGGGCCATGGAATGACTGACAACTTGTCAAGGGTAAACGCTGAAATCTGGACCGCAGTTTAATGGTCAATTTTCATAAATACTTGCGCTTTGATGCAAGAGCACACAAACCGCAGTGCTATTGAACCTTATTGTAGCGAAAACAAGGAATTATACAGTAAAGAGCAATAAAAGTCAATCACGGTCTCGTTAGAAATTAGCTTTATGGTTGTTATATAAATAGTCAGGTTTGTATAACCATAATTTCACAGCAAGGCAGTGATTCAAATGATTGATGAATAGGGCGGGACATTTAAATCCAGACGTTTACAGCTCATCTCGCCAGCCTAGGCTGAGACGACCGTCTTCAACTCGGCCTTTAACCACAAAACCTTCGGTTCCGCGTTCTTTTATCATATCGTATTGCACAATCGCTCTATGGATGGTATTTCGGTTTCTATGGAAATATGGTATCGCAGCAGCGTATGGAATACGCTAGAGTCTGTTCTTGAAACAAATAAACCTGGAATTGTTACAAGGTTTGTAAGAGGAAGTCCGGTTATCAACGGTAGTTCACATTCGGCAATAGTACCGCTAATAATTAGTCACCACATTGCAAAACGGGCGTAACATTTGTTGTTTTTATATATATGTTTCTATTTAAATCTGAATTGCAATTAAACTGCAATTTGCATGAACATCCAAAAGAATAATAAAAAAAAATATTTATACATTATCCCAAAAAGGATATGCATTCATAAATGTCTTAGATATGCACCAACGGACAAACCATATATTTTATTGGTGGTCCCTTAGCGAATCCTTAACTATCCCAGATTCTATATCCTAGCAACCGTTGCCAATATCGGGCTAATAGCCATCTGGTTAAGCCATCGCAATAACGTCATAGGACTCGGAACATCGAGGCTTTGCTTTATTACGCAAAACCAGTAAATAAGGCAAATCGTTTTCCCTATGATTGCACAATTGCGAAATACTTTAGCAGGAGTGCCTCGGTTTTGTAAAATGTGGTTTTGGCCTAATCGTAGAGACCCAAGAAAAAGAAAAGACCCAAATAACCATACATAAAAGTATGGTTATATTTTATATTAGTTTCAAGTATGATTCTGGGAATTTTTCGTATCTGGATCCGTCCTTTATATAATTCAATTACTGTGGTGCGCATTAGTAGTGTTGCATAAAACACGCATAGGTATGAATATATTTCAAACGCAAACATTTAAATCGTCCCATCAATATACCTTTCGTTCTCTGGGTTTTTCTCAAAGAAGCCGAGTAGAAAAGAACACTGAGTTGTTCTGATAGGCAATCGCCGTGTAACTTGTCTAAGCGCCGATAAATCCATGCGCCTAATCACAACCAGTCTGATTACCGCATGTTTTATGTATTACTGCGCGCTCAACTTTTTTTGCGCTGCGTTTTTTGGCTTGTTTCTTATTTTTGACTGAAAATTGGTTTGGCACCACTTTTCTGCAAGCGGAGGGTAGAATACTGGGATATCTTTCTGGTTGTGTTACATACATGTAGGTTAATTTCAGTTAGATGATTATTAAAAGTGATACATTAGATTGATCCTATCACCAATACTTAATTTGTGAATGAATCAAAAATAGTTTCTTCTATGTACTCAGATACAAATATCCATGTACTGATGATTTTATATTTTGTTATGCCTAATTCATTGTATCAATTTAATTTTTAAAGGTTTTACGATGCATCATTATTTGTTAAAAGAGCATGCTGCCATGCCAAATTAGATGAATGAAAACTTTCATTTTTAGCAAAACGTGCAAATGAAAAAGGACAAAACCTATATTTCGTTGTTTACCTTTGAGCGGAAACTAATAATTCAGACCCTAATGATCGAAAACAAAAACTAAAACCACACAAGCTAATGCATTGGAGGCAATTAAGGTCGAGCTATATCATGTTCAGTGCAAAAAAAGATTCAGTGTTAGATCCGCAGCAACAAAAAATATCGAGTTGCTAAAAAAGAGTTATCGGTTACCCCCCTCCCTTTTTACAGAATTATCGTGATAGGTCTATAACAATAGTCCGTATCTTATCGCTACCTAAAAGGTATTGGAGTCACGGCTCATAGACCGTAGACCCAAGAAAGAAAATTAAGTGGTTTAACATTTATCGTTTAGCTTTTTCGGTGTTCGTGTTATGTAACAGTTTTTTTCAACGGAGGGGGGGGGGGGGGGGGGGGGGGGGGGG
>LQRL01173404.1:15433-26500 GCA_001703475.1 Hydroides elegans
CCGTGAGCCAAATGTGAACACATTCAGTGAAACGTCATTTCGTTATTTAAGGACGTTGTTCGGACGTCACTATGAACATGTGTTGGACGTAGGGTCTATATTGCAGCAACATGATGGAGACTGTTTATGCAATTGGTGCTGTATAGGTTTTAGTGGGTTTACATTTTAAAAGTAAACTTATTTGAAATTAAATCCCTGAATTCACACGATCGGATGCTACCGAAAAAACTAAGGAACCATACGCAGAAATAAACATTTAGTTTATTTAGCTTGACACATCGGTAAATATATACTGTCACAACTAGTTTTCTTTCCCTCAATCAACAAATGTTGACGAAAATTGATTTAAATCGACAGGAAACTGTGGTGAGAATGACACGGGGACAATATAGATTTGCGTAACCCTTGGGCTGTATAGCCCTACGGCATTATCTCATTTTTGAAAAAAAAAAACATACTGTAAACGCATGGGTCTGTATTCATATATGCCATTGTGCGTCGGTATAAAATGGGTTTATGTATCATTTGGTAAGATCATAATAAGTTCTAGGATGGTTGATTTTAATAAGTTCGAAACTGCTATTCAAGATATTAAGAGCCAAGGCGCCTGCACGATAAATCAGGATGGATGTTAAAGTTTTAACATTTAAAAACCATGCATTGGTTTTATCATCATTTTATAAGTTCTCTATTCATTTTGAAACTAAGTTATATAGTGAACACGAAGATAAAGATAAAATTAATGAGACCATAAATCGGTCACCCTTTGTGTTGCAATGATTTAGAATCCGCAAATTATGCAATTTCACAAAACCACAATCTTTTGAATTTGGAAAGGTGTAGAGATATAATCAATTATATCAAAGCGGATATGGTTTTACTTAGAAACCCCATGCATTGGTCAGTTACATCGATATCATTTTGCAAATGTCCTCATTCTTTCTAATATTTCCCAAAGAAAACGAACGGCTCTGTCCGTGATATTCCGGCAAAATATTGCTGGATCCCGACAAATGTTGCATTGGGAGGGGACAATAAACAATTAAGAGTCGAAGGGGTGGGAGAGAGGTAGACAATGTATAACTTTTGTATGATTTTTGTAAGAGACCAGACGAACTATAGTAGTTGTAGGAGATGTGTAGTGTAAAAAAGTATTACCCGGTATATGCTCCTGCTGTCTAAAATAATTTTGGAATACGCATGTATAATTATGTTCTTGATATCTACAGACACATATATTATGGTCTGATTATCTCAGGTTTAATAAGGCTAAAATAATAGATTCCTTGACATCCCTAAATGATAAAATACGATTGTCTAGTTGGTATGTGATCGCATGTTATTGGAGAAATTTCTAAGTGATACTAATACCAGATCATCCATATTTTTCAGTTTGAACCATGAGAAATAGATAAGGTTTTTTTATTGCAAATTAGGGCTAAGGTATTATGGACACGAAGTTACAATAACGATAAAACCATTAACTGGATAGGCCTATTACTTCTGTAGTTTTATTATTCCCTTTCATAATCATTTTTTAAAGATAAATTAAGATTAATGCGCGATGTGACATCGTACCCTAAAAAGAAAAGAGGCGTGTTACGGGAAACGACAATGGTTTTGTAATGTGCTCGTTAATCTGTTAATAATAAAAACGCACCGATATTTGAACCTGATAGCACAGGCAACTTTTATCACTCACATGCATCTTTAACTTTATATTAATGAGAAGATAATTTGTTAAGGCTTAAATCATTGAATGGCGAAGATAAGCCTAAAAATGAAATGACCCTCTGAACACGTTGGGTCGGCCAAGCTTTTTTGATACGGTGTTTCATAATCTAAGATGAATATCACATCAATTCGAGTTTAGTCGGTTAAAGCAAAATATAAAGATTGAAAAATATAACGAAATTTATGTTTTTCTGTTTTATTTTTAGCTTTGGCAACTTCACATATAACAGATGACAATTATACGAAAACAAATCACAAAATAATTATGCAACGTTTCACGTATGAAATAATAAAAATACGACCGTATCTGTTTTAAATAATAAATCATATCTTAATTAATGCAAAAACAATATCAATCCCATTGAATCGAAATAATTCACACCTTTCGCCAAAATACAGTTCAAATGAGTTATTTTAGACATTTTGAATAATGTCTTCACACTTTTTCAATGAGGGCTAAACGATTGATGGTTTCATACTAAATAATGTTGTCATGTTTTTTTTGAGAAATAAAGTTTTTTTTTCAAAGAATCAAGCAATATACCCCCTTTTTATGTAAGGTGGTGATGCTTCAAAACCATTTCAATTTTAAGGAATCGCGTTTAAGTATTAATGAATCTAATAAAATTATACCAATCAACTTGAAAAAAGGCTATATAGGCTCGGATTCTTTAAGTTTTCTTTTTAATATTTATTCTCAATTTATAGTTTTTCTTCATATCTAGCGTTATAGTATTTAATAGCTATATTTCTAGTTCTAATTTTCATTTTAACGTGAAACATGTAAAATCTACCAAATGCTCAACCGATGCGATTTTGTGCCACAAATACAGCCCTTGGGGTCAATACACGAAATATATGACACGCCGGGTCAATATACGAAATACGGCACTCGCAAGCACCTGGCATCGTCGGTGACATACTGACCCTAGATACGTCACCTGTTACAGACATAGGGGACCGGTATTCATATTTACCCAATTCTAAATGTTAAATTTCAGCATAAGTCAGAAATAGGGACCGGTTTTCAAATTTGACCGATCTATCTAAGCCGACCTTTTTTGTTTTATAAAAAAAATCCAACTCCGTGTTTGCAGCGCATAATTTGTGTAATGCACTTTTTTGAGGCGGGTAAACGCAACATAACTTAACATAAAGATACAATTTCGATCAATAATCCAATACATGCTTCATCATAATAAAAAAAACAAAACTATTCATGCGAACCATTTCTACTCGACACCTAGATGACATTTCAGCAACAAATACTCAGGTGCTGTAATTAAAAGAAAATGCCAAAATATGAAAAGGTGGCGCGACCCATGACTCATATTGTGATCTATCAGAAGAGCAAAAATGTCACATTTAGCTCATTTTTTGTGTTTTTGTGTTATGGCCTTTGGAGTTTTGTGCGTTTGTGCACATTTACGCGATACTCATTGAATACATTTTCATTGCTAATTTTATATATAATGCAAAACAAAAAAATAATAATAGGCCTAATAGGCCTAACACGTTTAGCTCATGTTCATTCGTTTTTATTTTTTTTTTGCGAGTGTGTATTAGTGTCTAGTGACACCAGACGATATATTGAACTACATTCATACAGCCAAAGGTTTCTATACACGTTTATGAGACCCCACCCGTAAACCCCGAACCATCCCCGCCCTCCCTCCCAATAAAATACAGGTTATGAGCTGAGGCGTCCTGTTAAGGGCTTGTTCACACGGGAAGCGACACGCGACAATATACTAATTTGTTCTTTATAAAACAGGCGATGTTCTGTCGCTAGTTTTATAAAGAACATATAAGTATATTGTCGCGTGTCGCTTCCCGTGTGAACAGGCCCTAAGCCAGGTAGGCCTACCCATACTAAAAATATTCACCCTTTTTTCGGTTATGTCTCATTTGTTTAGCAGTCGCTTTGGTTGTTCATTCCATTTTTTTAGTTTGTGGTGTGTTTTTATCTACTATATCTACTATATAGTATATAACAGCTTTTACAATGGGTTTGTTCGTTCATGCCTATCCATACTGTTTCAATTAGTGATTGTGCTAAACGAATGACACATCGCTTAATGCATTGGCATGCAAACTGTACATATATTTTGCTGGGCACAATTAAGAGCGGATTCTCCTTTTAAACGAATCCAGGCGTTTGATGAAAATGCAGGTGCATCAATGAGTAAAAATTGAGTCAAACCCATGATAGATGAGTCAATTAATAAGTGATTTGAGTGTAAATAATGAAGGGTACCCCACGACACATTTTTCAAAAAGCTGTTAAATCACCTTAAAACAACATTACAAGTATGAAAAACATCAAAATAATGGTTTTTGAACTTTAATATTTTGCAAAAAGGTGTTCCTTTTTTCCAAGCCAGCTGGGCTGTTCCTCCTTTTCTAGCCAGCTTGGAACAGAAAAGGAACACCTTTTGCGAAAATTGAAACGTTGAATATATCTAAAATACCTATATTGCAAATAACAGTTTATTATACAATTGCAAGCAGGCTTAATCAAGTTTGAAATAATTATTCTCAAAACTTATTACGAAAATGAGGAAATTATCAAAAAAGGTGTTCCTTAATCTGCTAAAATCTCCAAGCTAGAATGCATTTGCTTAAAATGTCCAAGCCAGCTGGAAATTGGTGGGGAACAGCTTTTTTGGGGAACAGCTCGTGGGGTACTCTTCAATAATGTGTGACACATAAAACAAACTAATGCACGTTTATTAAAATCAAATGAAATTAACAATGAAATAGGTATCTGGGAACCCGGTCGCACACTTATGTTTCCACTGTTTTTACTCTATTTAGAAGCCATCCATTGAATACTAAAATATGCATCTGACAACCTGTTGCCTAAATGTGACAATTCTAATTTGACATTTGAAATTAGAGCCAATCCAAAATGTCGCCGTCAGACATTGAGTATTATATCTGACAATTCTATTGCTTGCCAAAATGTTGGTTTGCTCATCGAGATGCGATGAGTCAATTCTCTGTATTCGAGTGACGAAATGAAACACGCCATATAGATAATCAAAATAAATCTGAATGGTTTGGATGCCTGGTTAAAGGCTATATTGGTATAAGAGAGTGAGAATATTGTATAATAATTATTATAACAAAGAGTAGAATAAGAGGTTTTTTAAAGACGGTTTCATAAGACTTCATCTGGTTTTTTGGTTAAATTTGTGCCATAAGTTAACACAATGGTTTTTTATTATGTGGAATATATGAGACAATAGCAAAAAATTAGTGAATGCGATTTTCGATCTCTCTTTGATCACCTACTCAGCAATGTGCCATCACATGAGTCATATTGATGAGTCACTCTGTCTATTTCAGTCAGAACAATAATACAGGTATCACTATAGTGTCATTGAAATATTGGTCTAGTAGTGAATATGTCCGATAAATAAAACCTGTTGCTTTATTTCGTGTTGAGGAAAATATATGATTTTTATTTGCGGCTATGAGAGGGTAAGGAATCTTGGGTTTATCATATAAGATATGATTAAAAACCTCGATGCTTACCTTTTCCTTTTTTCTTTCAAATCATTTATGATTTTGAGCCTAACTAACAGTTTTCACATTTCCCCATGTATGATTCATGCAAATCCTTTAGAGATCACATTCAAGTAGGTTTGAACCCGAAACCTAACGCAGCCTGATTTGCATATTATGTTCATAAAGACTCATAAAACACACATCTCGTGAGGTACATCGTTCATTTGGAAATCCAATATTTCTTGGCATATGCATGAAAATTAATATTATTTATAGCATATCTGAGAACAGTTTATTTTGCATTTACGTCTTCATAGAAATAAAATCTGCAGAAGGTGAAACGTGGGTATCAGAAATTCTAAACCCGATTCAATAGAAAACAGAATATAACCTGACGCTGAAGGAAGGGTGTGGATAAATTATATGATAATTATATATCAGATGCATTTTGCGTTAAAAACGCTGCCAAGATAGTTTTCAATTACATATGATACTAGAAAAGTCTCAATTACCTGGGTGATTTTATGTTGTCATAAATCATACCAGCATTTTTACCAAATGCATTTTTTAATTGAACTTTTGTAATTCTTTAGCCCCTTGTGACACTTTATTATAATATAACACTATGTATTAAAAATAAAAGTATAATGTAATGATACATTTGCTTATCGTCGTTTTACTGCCGTTGTTTTTTCCCCCAAGGTTCACTTTTTATATCAGTTCATTACTTGATATATTTATGTCATTTAATTGCTTTGTTAGAAAAACATTGAATATAACACAGCTTCACACTTTCAAAAAGTGACAATTTTATATCTCTAAACATGATTTATCGGCCAATTGGCTAATTACGAAATCAATAGTGCGATTTTAATCACGGCATTTATATTATGTGGAAAATCAAAACATTTAGAACATATAGAAAAAAACACCTACATTAAGATAGCCAAAAGTTAAATATTCGAAAACTAGATAATAATAAAAACATTTTACTTTTCGCTAGGATGGTACAAAGTATGCGTTTAGTGCGTTTGTCTTTTAAATAACCCTCAAGATATATCATTTTGCTTCTGAACTAACTTATATTGGCATCGTTATCTTGCTATGATATTTCATGACCGTACCTTTTGCCCTTATCTTGGCATGCCAAAGATGCCTTTCCTTGACCATCTCTTTGATTCACACCTTTTATAGACTTTATTCTCTGTGACATTCGATCGTTTATAGAGGTTTAATATCAGATAGAGGTTTGAACTTATGCTTCCTTCCGTCGGGAATACATGGTCGATATATTAAGTATGTATTTTTGGAGATTTTTTTTTGCATTATGAGATGTATATCTCTAAACCTGATCTTAAAAATAAGCATTAGCTGCCAAAGTTATAAGAAAATATTAACCCATATCAAATTTTTATAATATTTTTTTTTCTTGACTCATTATGGTGTGACCCAAAGGATGCAATTTAGTCATTTTTAATAAACAAATTGTTCATCCATCCCACCTGGTAGGCTCTAATTGAACATCCTTCAGTAGAATGCGGTTTAATAATTGAAAAACATAAATGACCTTTGCGGAGCAGTATATCATATACATCGCGTGTTTAAAAACCAACATTATTATGCGGTTGAAAATGTTTGAAAATTATGTAAAAAATGTGAATCATGTCTAAAATATTCCCCGCAACCCCAGCTACATTTCCATATAATGATATAGAGTCAATGTAATACTAGGTTGGGATGCTACAATTTGTTAATATGGACAATAACATGAAATTATGCTAATTACTGACCATTTACACCATCTAAATGACACTATCTTGATTGCATAAGGCTTGATGTGAATAATAATTAGAGGGATGTGTGCATATGTGTTTAGTCTTGATTGAACTATTAAAAAAATAGTAACTATATTGCGTTTATGTATGTTCCGTTAATCCATTTAAACACATCGATAACACCAATAGTCCCGTTTTCGTTTTGATGAGATGAATATATCATGGCAACCTACACAAGACATGTTATAATATATAAACGATTTTTAGATTGAACCCTATCTTTTGGGGTTTTAAGAATGCGATCTGATTACTTACGTTACAAATGATATCACGCCTTTATATCAAAATTAGATGTTATGCTATATTATAACGAACAGGTTTTTGATGCTGCATTCCACAAAGTTGATGTTGTTTTTGTTTTGCAAAGTCGGATCTTATTTCGCCCACGACAATACCAATAAAAAACAACATGAAACTCCTTCATTAAAATGCTGATTATTGCTTTAATAATTATCAATGAGGCTAAATTACATACCGGACCTATCGCATTCTACAAAAGTTAAGAATTTCGTATTTTGTTACAATCTATAGTTTGTTCTCAAATTATTCATTAGTAATTCGTGAAAATGGTAAAATCAAAACCTTTTGCAATTCCATTTTAAGATTTTTTTTAAGAGCCAGTTTTCGCATTTAATGTCAGCTACTTAATATTCTTTAGTTTATATACCAAAGGATAAATAGTAATATATTTTTTGTTTACACAAATGAATATCTTTTTTTTTTGATTCGAAGAGAAAAAAACCGTTATAGTGTAAGCTAGTATGCCATCACAATGATCTTTGATGATGACAAATCAATTTAACTTATATATCTATTTTCTCTTGATTTAATAGAGTGAAGAACTGTCCATATCAAGCGGCGAGGTCTCAGGCGTGGGCAAATGTCCGTATGACCCGAACCATAACAACAGCGCCTTGCTGCTTAGCAACGGGGAATTGTATAGTGCAACGTATACAGGTAACATTGCGCCTAATATATATGTAATTGAATGCATTTGTTGTCAGACAAACAAAATTATCAAGGTCGCCTATTAAATGTTTTGATATAATGTATGTGAAACAAGAAGGTTGAGTCCTTGTGTGGATCCGCCGCTTAAATGATCTTTTTCTATATATTTGAATTAAACCATTGAAATTGCAATTGGTTTAAAGTGGAATTTATATTCATAAAACAAATATACCGTAATCATTTTAGGACCGATTGTTATAACGACTGAAGATAGGATCAGTTTTAAAATTAGCAAACAAATTTACAATTGTAATACAATATATCAATCTAATGCGCTAGTCATATTAATTCAATATAATATAATTTTGATTTTCAACTATGCAGATTTGACAGCCAGGGATCCTGTGATTTACCGCGCAATGGGAGCCTCGAAACCACTAAGGACTGTGCCATACAACACAAACTGGCTAAATGGTAAGTAACTGTTTCAATAAAGCCAAATAATTTAAATAAGCTGGGCTATGGTCCTTGGATATGTTGGTTTCTAGATTGAATGACATAAACATGCATTCTGGCACGGTTTAATCCCTTCTTGTTACCCTTAAACCGTGTCCATCTTAATCTGATTTTGATTGAGAAAATGTGATGGGTTTAAAATCATTGAATTTGATTTGTTATGCGAATAGCTACACAGTAGTACGCTGCATGTAGGTTTAAAAAAAACGTTTACATAGGGCGCAACACGTTATGAAAGACATGGGGCTTACAGTTTTGGTTGCGTGTATTTCTTCTTTGATTCAATTCTTCAATAAGGATTTATTTGCAATTATAAACTTAAAAAGGCTAGTTTTTATCAACAGATGTTTCTATAAGAAGGATTTAGTTGTCATTCAAAAAGCTAGTTTTCTCGTTTCGTTATCTTAACCTTTATACCAGGTTGTACGTTAAGGTGTACAATAAGGTCCCTACTGTCAACCATCGCTTGGATAATATAATGGGATCTCTGTACTTTCGAAAAAAAAAAAACGAAACAAAAATTTGCGTGACTTGGGAACTATTTTTATTTCTATAATAAGGTTCAGAGTGATATATTTTCAATGTTGTGACATGTGGCAATTATCTGTTTAACGATACTCGTTAACACCAAACCGTCTGATATATCCTTAGTAGAAATTGATATAAAGAAACCAAAAACTTATTATTATGTGGATACTTTTTTAGTATATTGAGAAATAATGAAAAACACGCACGGGATATGTACAGTTTGCCCAAATATCATGTTGATGGCATATTTTATTAACAGATCTTTTAAAAAATCGAGAACATTTATCCTTTGCCATATTTTCAAATAATGCCGATTTGCAATGCCCCTTTTTAGCTGGCTGATGCATTTAGCCTAAATCATTATTGAACATAGCCCAAGGGTTCAATGTGAAGTGAACATGCATTGTTGTGTAAGTAATTATTGCTTTTAATTGAATCCAATTAAACTAATCTTGTGCCGTCTGTGAATAATTCTAGCATCTTTGAATCACTAGAGAATACATAGGCACCATATCTGTGTAATTCAACGAATCGCCTCGGTTACAATCGTAACTGTATGATGAATTTAAGTGGTTTAATATATAAAAATATATAAGACTCAACAAATTTGTTTAGAAACAATAAACTAATAATTCTGAAATTGTGAAATTCGACATGAAACATTTTGTATATTTCTATCGATAGCTATGCTTCCTACCGAAGCATTATCGTAACATGTTTCGGTAAGAACTAAATTCATTTAAAAACGTTTCAAATTTCCTATATATATTTTTTTCAAATTCAGTATTTACATAGAATCGGATTTATTTGGTGCTGATTACCTAGATGACAAAGACTATACAATAACGGTACATCAGTTACATAAATATACACATAACCTTACATATCAGTCATGTTGGCGGACTAACCATACCAAAGAAAATGAGATTTAAGACTCGGATAATTTTACACAAATATAGACGAACCCAACGTATTTGTATTGTTCCTTTCACGTGTAAAAGTGTTCGTGAAAGAAATGTATACTTGATTAAACACAACAACAAACTGTACCATTCTTAGTCCGCAAAAACTGGCACAAGACATTGAAAACGCGTTTTCCTTTCATGCACTCATGCGGCTCGTTTTCAAAATTGATCTGTTCGCGCTGTTTTTGTCGTTTAATGCGGCGAAAAGGGGAGAACCAAGGGACACGCATATGTCTGGATGACTAAAGATTATGTAGTCTTTCGGGGAAAATATGATATGTTTATTTTATCATTATAGATGATTAATTGTGGATATGCACTATCTACCAAACATATATTTCACAAAATGTATATTTTAACTTCATGATAGCTTCACCTGAAAAATATTAAGATAAGGTGATTTTTATAAAACGAGCTATAATAGATACCATTTTCAAGGTTGGGTCTGTTTTGATTCGAGCCAATCAAACATTAATTAAATGCAGGATCCCATTATTTCAATGAGACACCAATTTGAGTGTTCTTAACGTACGTAGGTTAGCGTGCCCTATGAGTGCTTTCTAGTATATTTACAAAAAAAGTTGGAATGTTATTATAGCGCAATTGTTGATAATCTTCAAAGAACTACATGTACCTATGAATTGCAGCATAAAGGGTTGTTTTCCCGCACGTTTGATTAAACTACTTTGAAATTAATATCATAAGAGCTTTAACAGGGGATGAAATATGATATACAAATACAACTGCCAACACCTTATGCCAATAATCATAATTCATTTCAATAAATAGAGGTGCGAATCATGGAAGTGGTAATCAACCTACAGGGAAACCTCTAAAAACTACCTGTTAGTTTTATATGTTTATCCAAAGATTATATTCTAATAGAAATCCGACCAAGTATCGTGCTTTATCCCTCAGATGAAGGACCTTTCGCGACTTTGGTTTCTATCAGACAATCCAAAGACAAAACTAAAAAACATTGTAGGTAGCGGGCTAATCCCGGGATAATCTCGGGTACCAGCGTCCCG
>LQRL01173413.1:0-10568 GCA_001703475.1 Hydroides elegans
CCCCCCCCCCCCCCCCCCCCTCCTTATTAAAAAAAACCGATCCCCCGCCGCCCCCCACCCCAAAAAAAAGAAGTGAAAAAAAAACGTGAAAATAACTTAAATGTCACGTCTGGCAAAGGTCTGCAATTAACTGCAATGTCTGGGTCTATACAAGGCTCGCGAGTCCAATAATTTCTTATTACTCATATGCTTAGGGGTCGGTTTACGATGTAATATGCCATAATCATATATCTGCATGTATTATATTGATGAAGGGCACCCCACGACACATTTTTCAAAAAGTTGTTAAATCACCTTAAAACTACTTTACAAAGACGAACAACAACAAAATACAACTTTTCGAACATCAAAATTTTGCAAAAAGGTGTTCATTTTTTCCAAGCCAGCTGACCTGGTCCTCCTTTTCTAGCCAGCTTGGAGCAGAAAAGGAACACATTTTGAAATAATGTAACTGTTGAATAGAACTAAATTACCTATTATTAATAACAAATAACATGTTATAAGACAATTGCAAGCAATTACGATCAATTTGCAATTAATTATTCTCATTAGATATAATAACATAAAGAAATTATCAAAAAAGGTGTTCCTCAAATTGCTAAAAATCTCCAAGCTAGAACGAATTTCCTCAAAATCTCCAAGCCAGTTGGGATTTGCTGGGGAACAGCTTTTCTGAGGAACAGCTCGTGGGGTACTCTTCATTGATGAATGAAAATACAATGAAAATAAACTTTTTTTATTTTATTTAAAAGCACATATTTTGAATACGTGATAGATATATTGAAACATCAGGATTTATTTGTTTTAAAGTAAATTTATATTTTATTCACGTCAACTTACAGGATGAAACTGATCGTATAAATCGTTCAGTAATTGTTCTAAATGTCAAAATACAAAATTAAACCAAACCGAAAGATAGCCTGGATTTTCTTAATTGAAAGTTGATGTTAGGTGACAACGTTTGATGTATGAATATATTTATAAGTGCATTTGATATAAGAATAATCTATGGCTTGCTTGCGGTTTATATTATAAAATCATTTATTCAAATGAGTCATAAAATCAAAATATATAATCACATAACATAAAGATGGATTAAACTAACATTTGCGTAATCGAGTAGGCTGAGGACAACTTGACTTGAAGTCTCCTTATGGCTTTAAGTGTTTCATAAACTGCCACTTAAACCCTTGATTGAGAATATAAAAACGATTAATCTTTAAACAATTCACGAGTGTGTGTGAGCAGAGATTTATGATAGGCAAAAAAGTATGAGAGTCTAGGGTATTGAAGTGTTCATCATTAATTTTCAGTTGTTCATGTTTAATGGTTGGTATGTAAAAACAATTAGATCTAATAATAGTATGGCAGAAGTGTTTATGAATAAATTAGGGAACGTACAAAAATCATTTTAGATGTTTTAAACCACTGCAGGTTTATATTCAAGAATAAAATGCAACAAGTGAAATCAATGCAATAGTTTTGCATCCATGGAATAATTGCCATCGTTATCGAGATGGGATGCCTCCATTCATAATTTAATAAGGCAATACGAAATTAATTTTCCGTTTACATGTCGTCAGTGGTTCATAAGCGGTATGGCTAGAATACAATTTGGTCGTTTATTACACACAGCCTTGAGTTGTTAGTATACTTATTTGTGTGCTGTGTAATAAGCTTTTGACACATAGGCTCGAATTTATATTGGTGAACGCCCTAAGATCTGAAACTTGCTCGATCCGCGTCGACACCCGTACGATATTACAAATGGACGACCCCTTTTCGAAAACTTTAATGTGGACCACTTTTTCATCCCGCATAAAATGCAAACCCGTATATGTGTTCGTCCAGCTTTTGGGACAGTGTTCGAGTTAATAAATATATACATGTATGCGGAAATAATCTAATGGCATGTATGCGTTTTAAAACTGCATATTTTTTTAGGAGTAAAACACATGTTATTAAAGGCATGTGCCTAAATACAAATTTTCTAGATGACTTCGCTCGCCGCAGCAAAGTTAAATTGTTTCATTGGTACACTATCTGGAGGGATCTCGGTATTACAAAGAAAAGTATTTATTTATAGTAACATGTCGTAATTGTTCATAAAGCTACCTATTTATAATGTTTATATGGAAATGTGTCAGGATAAATATCCATTGAAATATCATACCCGTACGATGCGTCATTTGATGTAATAGTGAACATGCAAATTGTATGTTGACAAGTGGCGCCAAAATAACCCTGTTTTACGACAGAGAGCGGGAAATGGATATTTTATTTTATTTATAGGAATATGAATGCAAATCGGCTACTCAACTGACGAAGGCAATGCTCATGGATACAACTCTATGGTCACTCGTTTTATCGATGGGTAAGTAGAATCGCTTTCTTAATTTGTCCTTGTTCGCGTTACGTCACGGTTGGTCTCTGCGTTTGATAATTAATATAAATGTTGAGCGATTTACTTTTTAAATTACGCTTCGAATAGATTAAGTACGTGATGAAAACGTCACGAGGAAGTGGATATTCCCTAGGCTATGACTATTTTTATAACTTAAGTATTGTTTTTGTTGTGTTATTCAATTCAAGAAAATAATGTGAATTGTCGTTTAAAACCACCATACAGTATATTCGATCTCCATAGCCCATAATCTTTTATTATCGGAGCAACAGTCAATATAACGTGTTATGTTTTAAACACTCAATTCATTGTTTGCACATGCGCAGTTCTAACCACGTGGCATCATCAAAATGGCGGCATCGCATTTGCGTACGTTCGATGTGACGTAGATGCCGAGTGTCCAACAGGTGCGCGCTGTATTTTTTAATTATTATTTGTTTTTATAAATATTACGTTGTGGGATTTTTATAGAACCGCTGACATCCCCATTATATAGGCAGACGAGCATTGTCGTATACTCTTTTACAATAACAATTTCAACATTTTTAGTTTTAAGTCATATATACTAAGCGACAAAAGTATCTAATATTATTTTTGAAAATTTCTAAGTTTAAAGTGAATTTCTAGAATTCTTATTTCATTTGACATTATTTAAGTATGATATATTGCTAACACTTCCTGAAATTTTCAGAACAATTGAAAGTCTATTAATGCATAAAATAACTACTTAAACCATACAGAGGTCGAAATCAAAAGTCACAAACACCATACCACTGCAAAGTTGAATGAAGCTCGCGGGTTACCCTATAGTAAATGTCTCGGTGGTTGCTATCCAATGATGGTTATTGTCAACGTGTCTATATCATATTTACCAATATTTTATAAACACTTGGAAGTGTTTTTGTTTGTTATAGCAAATCCTTGTCTGATAAAAAGAAATGGTAAAACGCAGAAGCCATTATACAGATCGAGTTATGGGGATTTGAAAATTACAAACTGAATGTTTGAACGATTACACACTTCTTATCAAAATATTTTTCTAGTTGCTTGAGCAAGAATAACATTTCGAGAATATTTGGATAAGATAACAAAAATTACGATATGTGATAGATTCACCATGAAATGAGAGCCTAAACGTGGGATTTTTGGTTCAAACGGTAAGCAACCATCCATTTTCTTTAAGGAGCATTCTTGAATACCCGTTATTCTATTCAAGCAGTTTCATTATTATTTACTTAGAAAATAATTGTTAAGAAAATAACGCTTTAGACACCCGTATATTGAATGTGAGATCGGCTTGCAATCGCCAAAATGCGATCGCTCCTTCTATTGAATTTTTATTTTATTGTTTTTTTATTAACATTTTGCTTTTCAGTTTGTGATAATTTTAACAAATCAACCTTTTAACTGACTATGACTATCAAAAAGTGCACATGTGATATGATTTAGACACGTTGAAAAACAATCAACATTATTGTATAGCAACCATTGAAGCATTCACCGATTGATGTAACTATAGTACCTCCATGAAATGTGCAGTGGTATGGCGTTTTGTGATTTTTTGATTTTGACCCCAGTACGCTTTAAGTGATTATTTTAGACATTCATTGGTTTTCAATTGATCTGAAAATTGCATCAAGTATTTATAACATATAGTGTTGTAATTATTTGTAATTCGTTGACACTAACGATATCTTATGTAGCTCTCAGAAATTCCCAAAAATAATATTAGATACTTTTGACGCCTAGTATATAATAAAACAAACTGTTGCATACATTAGTTATAATTAGAACTCAAGATTTACTACTAATTTAACAATGAAACATACACGTATTTTATATTTTAACAACACTCGACATATAAATTTATCGTAAAACGGTTATTATTGCCCTTGACAAACTTTTTAATGTGTTTTCGCAAATATCTAATCACAATCGCTAATTTCAATATACATAATTTTAGGTGCGCGTTGTTACCTTGACGACTGTGCACGGTGCGAGTGTCCGCTCGGTTACTATGTGACGAATTATGTCAAGGATGATATCGGCAGCATCGAGATTTGTATCCAAGGTAATCTGCTTTATTGCAAGACGACGGGCGTGTCTATGTTGTTCCCTGGCTTTCGTGTGTTCGTTTACGTTCCAAATATAGTATCTAGTGTCTTTGCAGCGTTGCGTCGAAGTCGGACAGTAGGAGGAAGTTAATCATTTATCGATATATCAACGAGACTTAACACGTACTTGCATATGGACTCTATCGAAAGCGTCGTTTGGACGCAGCACCCGAAAGCTACGCCACGTTATCGCCTTACCGAATGCAATTTCTGTAAATATTATAATACTGATAATTCACCTTGATCTTCACAAAATCGATTTAGATTCGGCCATGTCTCTTTGTCTTGGGGCGGGGGTATCACGAATGTTTTAATTTGATTGAATGCATTATGCTTTAACTGAGGATGACTTTACACGTAATATGATAATTCATTTAAAGCACAAGAAAAATATTGAAATTTCCCATGTTTGAAAAAAGATCATTTATCAAAGCAGAGACGAATGTATTAAAATTAATGTTCAGTTATCACGCAATTCTATTGTTTAAGAAGCGGATGCAAAAATGTGTTTAAACAATTTGTTATTTTAATTAAATGTATGTTACCTATCGGTTACTGGTTGGATTATGCAAATATTCTTATTTCATGCGTTAAAGGTGCTGTTTAGTTAATGAAAATACACAAACAAAACATAGTTATTATGAAATGGTACATAGATCTTGCTCATTAAACAAACCGGTATATTTTAAAATTAAACTCGTTAAAATGGTTTTATCACCATCACTGAGTAATGGGCGGGCATCGGCTCTTTGCGTCAGCGTCTGCAAAATTGGTATGGAATATAGTTAACTAACCAGAATTTGACTCAACGAGGTTCTCTATATTTTACGCAAAGTTTGTAGGCTCAGATTCAATGAGACACTGACTGCATCATTCCATCTCGGAGATATTGTTTATGAATTTTGTGTATGTATCTATACATTTTTTGTTTTATATGTATTTCTTCAGATCAAGCCATAACCAAGGTTGGCGACCCCTGTATCTACAACCACACGTGTCCATTTCGTAGCATTTGCGTCGGTGGCACATGCGAATGTGAACCACGGACGACAGCGGAGGAGGATCTCAGCATATGTAGGTAAATATTATAGTGATCTTGCTTGTAAAGTATGTGTCATATATGGTAAACGGTCAAAAGCCTTCCCGGTCAAAAGCCCTCCCGGCTTAAAGCCCTCCCATTTTTGCAAGGTAGGCTAAAAGCCCTCCCGGCTAAAATCCCTTCCATTTTTGTAAGGTAAAAATGAAATATATCGCATATAGTATATAATATTTTGATATACTTGATGTGTGTATAGCATAGAGTGGGGTCCATGAATTATGTTAATCCCATTCTGATCGGTCCATTCATTGCGAAGGACCGTGGTTCCTTTGTGACCGTTACCACCAAGGGATAACATGTGGATTAGGGTTCAGAGGATTAGCGCACCGATGTGAACAGTGACCATGCATATTATTGCACGATTAGCACGTTTTGAGTTATTGAAAATATGCAAAAAAAAATAATTTAAAAATGATATAATATAATGCATTTTTACCTTACAAAAATGGGAGGGATTTTAGCCGGGAGGGCTTTTACCCGGGAGGGCTTTTAGCCTACCTTGCAAAAATGGGAGGGCTTTTAGCCGGGAGGGCTTTTGACCGGGAGGGCTTTTGTCCTACGACCGTCATATATTTAGAACGAGATTAATGTTCTATGCATGCAACCCTTTCAATATATGTTTATGATAAGAAAGAAATGTTATCATTTCACACAAAATGTTTATTCGTTAAATCACAGTTTGAAAAAAAACAGTATTTGCTTATATAGACTGCTTATAAGATTGATGCGCTAATGAAAAATGTTATTTTGGTGTTTTAGCAGCGACTGCATTACGATTGTTCGGAAATGTTCATATATGTTCTTATACAAGATATACCTATTTTTATCTGCATTTGTGTCGTTGTGCGCCCAGCTACACGAAACCTCGAACCGCGATTATTGTATTTGCTTATATTTGCTTATATAAGCATATGATCACACCCTCCTCACTGATGAAAAGGCCATTTTGATATCTATTGTCGTCGGCTGTACCATAGTTGAAGAGACATTCCCATGAACAGATTGTAATACCTTTATATGTATTTATTTATGTGCATATACAATGTATATATTTCACAGAAAAGCCTTATTCGGCGAGCGCTGTGGTCACGTAGATTGCCTAGATGGTCTCTCATGCGAAGGTCACCCACCTCTGTGTCGCTGTGCGCCGAGCTACACGAGTCCCGACCCGTGGCGCCGGTTTGTGGACGAGCGATGGGATATCGCGAGTATCAATATGTACACGGATTGCATGCCACGTAAGTCGAAAACTAGATTCTATTCAGTTTTGTTAGCTTTGCCTTCATATTCAAATAAGGAAACTAAAAAAGGGTTGTTTTGAGCAATAGAACAGTACATGTATTTGCGCGTTTCAAGACAAACGCTAAACGATAAATGCTCACACCATAAGCACTTAGGCCTTAAACTGTTATCATTAAATGCATAAACGCTAATCGTTGAACATTTAACGTTTAAAAGCTAAAATAATAAAGTGTATTTTATTGATATTGTTATTATATACAACTAAAATTGATATCGAGTCATATTCCAGGAAGCGTAGGCGATACGTGTTCCCAACACAGCGATTGCTCAAATATAGATGGATCCGGTGCGCTCTGTTTATGTCATCACTGCGCATGTGCAAACGAAAGTCACGTGCCCAATGTGTATGGCACCGTTTGCGGACCACGTGAGTATGATATCATATTAAAGAACATATGAATTTATCTATGGATAGCTACACCAGTAAATTCATGAAATTGATAACCCCAAAAATGTGAATTGCGTTTGTAAATTGCATTTGCGATGGCCGACAGAGGCTACATATGCCTAATGATGTGATAACCAGCAAAAATATTCATAAACATTACCTAACATTCGATGTATGTCAGTTTATATCTCATCAAATAACAGTTTCATTTTCTAACCCTTCGCATTCCGAGGGCTATGCGAATCTCCGTTTTTCGAATAGACGGCGTATGCAATGGCCGACAAAGTTTTCATTGCGGCTACAAACTCTCATCATATATCATGTTTAAAATAAAGCATAAAAAATATGCCTTTATTCCGTTTTAGCCCTCGCATTTGGAGAGCTATGCGAATCCTCAACTTACCGGATAAACGGCGTTTGCGATGGCCGGCAAGGATTGCATTGTGGCGACACGTGTGATGACTATAATGGCGGTGACACGCGATGCACGTGCTCACATATGCATGATGATAATGGCACCACGTGTGTACCAAGTAAGATTTTTAATAATTTTCTTTTGTGAAAAAAAGTTTGCCTTTTAATAGAAAATACGTTGATAATTCGACAATTCAGAAAATAATTCAAACAGTATTAAAGCTTCTCATATATGCATATTTTTTTTCGATAGCATAATAGGATCATGTTAATTTTTCCCATTATAGATTCAATGTTTCCCCTGATATTCTCCTTTAAGGTCTGTCATAAATTATTTAAAGATTATAGTTGCTCTGGTTACAAATAGTGGTGATTAAAATCATGACTGTTGTGTCATTTGAATGTAAACAGAGAGTCAAGGAAGTAGATGTGGCACTGATCTGGATTGTTACCTTATGACCGATGGCTTCGGCATTTGCGAGAACCGCCGTTGTACCATAGCAGGTATGATAGAGAATTTACTCACCGGCCATCGTCTATATGGTATATGGTATATGATTAACACTATATGCTTGAACCTGCACTTTAAGGGCGTTAAGCTTAGGTTCAGCATGTTTCATTTATTGATATATTTATGTGGCTGTTTTTTTCATAAATACTTTCAAATTTAATGTTATTGGTTTCGTGACGCATACGGAATTCTCTCAAACGATTAAGATATTGAGATTATATTTTGAGTATTAATTAGACATCTAATGTAAATATGTTTAATTCGCTGCAGCAAATACCACCGAGCACATTCCGCGAAACCTGGACAGGGAATGCCAACATACAACGCCCACTCCTTCGCCAAACCCAAACCATAGCAGTACTATGTCATTCCTTGACACCTCAGAACAGACTCTAGAACATGACTATGAAAGCGTCACAAAGGGTGACGTGTTTAAAGAAATAGAGATAGACTCTGTGGATTCTAGTGACAATAACAAGGGAGGTGACACGATAGACTCCAGTGGAAATGCAGCATATGTACATCGATTGATGTATATATTACAAACAATAGCATTAATGTGTGTTTATTACCAAAGGTGAAACATGGTGCGTTTTCTGTCTTTATTGTTCAACAGTCAATAATTGCTATCGTGCTAACCTAAACCAAATGAATAGTAGATTATTTTCTTTGGGCCATGCTACGTTGTGTAAGAGTACATTGTGTGTGAAGCCGATATGTCATGAATAGTTAAATATGTTTGATTGAGACTTTAAAATAATGATTGGATGAGAGCTTGCATTGCGAAAGGTCTTATCTACAATTGGTTTATTTGCCTGGCTATGGTGCTGTCAGGCACCTACGCGATCGCTACGAAATTGCAATAGCAATAGTGTCAGGCCGCATAATAAATTGAAAGTGAGGTTTTGCATTAGAACAAAACGTTCCTCTACTGCCAATTACTATATCTATATCTTTAAAAAACCCATCTATAACATTGTGAGTACTGCTCCATTATAAATAGTTTATATCAGGGAACATAACACTACATAATGCCACATCATTCCAAACAGTATTGGCTATTAGTTGCACGACTTTGCATGGAACAGGACTTTTGTATGTATGTTTTCTTTTATATCCAAAAACACAAAGTTGTTTTTTTTTTATATAAACGAATTCACACAAATGTATCAGAAGTTAAATTTCGCTCACTTGAATTGAAATGTATGTATATATTGGCAACTATATTTTTTTACAAATAGTTGACATGTAAAACTCAATTTCTTTGACACATTAAAACAATGTGACATGTGTATGAAACCAATAATAAACAAGATTGTCAAGGACAATGACCCAGCTTTAGTTTTATCTTAGCCTTGAGTTTTTTAAGTACTAGCAAACGCGTTATTGTTAATTGTATTAATGTCACTCAACAGGTAAGCGTTAATGCAAAAGCCGGTATAAAAGTTATATGTTATCCATTTTTTCACCATCTCCATATAAACAACAATTAATAAAATATCTATTTTTATGATATTATACCATTATTATAAGGAATCGGTGGTACAACCTGGGATTCGAACACACGACCTTATGACTATGAGTTCGATGCTATACCCCGAAGCTACAGGCCCGTATGCGATATGAATGAACATACACATTATATGTATGAGTACATTGTGACACAACCATTTATATCAAATCAAAGACTCAGATAATATAAGGCTGTCTTCTATAGGCACCATACATGAGAATATTATTTTTGGCATTTTCTCAAGGAAAAATATTTTTGAGCTGAATCCAGGATCGAACCCATGACCTTTGGGTCATGAAGCCGATACGCAACCGACTGAGCTATTCGGCCAAGTGTGTAACAGCTGTGATCCAAACAGTCAATAAGTTCACCATACATAAAAATCTATAATTTGAAGTCAGAAGGCATGCCTCAATTAGGAATATGCACGTACCCATCGTTGGTGTCAATCACCCAACCGAAGAGCCTCCGCATGACCAACCATTCTGCTTGCGGCAGGTTTGGTCGTGTATATATTACACGCCATACGACCTGTCTTACCGACAGCATATGGTATATGGTCATGCGGAATGGGCTAAATAGACTGTTTACTATATAAAAGACCTTATTGGCGGAAATGGCAAAGTCCACCATGGCGACCACAATGGTTCGATCGTCATCAAAAGCACAATCCATGATGAGGTGACCATATAGAAGCTTGTGTAAAAGTTTGAAAGCTCTATAATCAAAACTGTGGGAGACGATAGCTGTTGAAGGTAAGAGTTTTTTACTATATATAAGACCAAATATGGCGGAAATGGCGAAGTCCACCATGGCAACCACA
>LQRL01173413.1:18367-34937 GCA_001703475.1 Hydroides elegans
CGTTGCACATTTGCAATATATATTCTTTCACTGTGGGAAGTCTCAAAACCCTGGGACAAAGGCCTCAAACCAAAGTGCCGCGGACAAAGTGTTTTATAAATACCCCAAAATATATCAAATTCGCCTAAGTTCAAACCCCCGTAATTTCAACCATTTTTGGTCGATCAAACTGAAACCTCACCGTTGCACATCTGCAATATATATTCTTTCACTGTGGGAAGTTTCAAAACCCTAGGACAGAGGCTTCAAACCAAAGTGTCGCGGACAAAGTGTTGTATAAATACCCCAAAATATCTCAAATTCGCCTAAGTTCAAACCCCCGTAATTTCGACAATTTTTGATCGATCAAACTGAAACCTCGACGTTGCACATCTGCAATATATTCTGTCACTGTGGAAAGTTTCAGAACCCTAGGACAAAGCCTTCATACCAAAATGCCGCGGACAAACTACTGCACCTAAAATGTTAACAGACGGACAGACGGACAGACGGACAGACGGACGGACGGACGGAATGGGGGATAGCAATAGCCCTCAGCCAAATTGGTTGGCTGGGGGCTAAAAATCAGCAATAGGTGTTCTTATATCAAGATAAGATGACGAAGAAATTTAGCGGCTTAATATATTGATTTTTATATCCGTTTTTGTATATAATTTTTAATATGGCGGATTTGATAATTATATCAAAGAGTTCTCAAAAATAACGAAAGAATCATTTTATCAAGTTATATAAATAATCTATTTACGCAATAACGGAAGATAACTCCATAAAGATTCTATGCTTGAAAAGCAGGTTTGAGTTTTCAAGTAGTAATGATTTATTTGAACAGGACATTTATTGCAAAAGGAAGTGAGATTGTGAGAAGTCAGGGCTTGTGTGATTAAAATTGCCGATTTAGACAGTACTGTCATTGAATTATCAATTAGAAAAAAACATGCGCATTAAAACGGTGTATATCTAAAATATTATTATTTTTTTATATTTTCATGTTCTTTTCCCAATTAATTTTATTGTTGAGACTTTGTTTCCAGGACAATATTGATTGGTTCTTGAACGCGACCAAACATTTCAAACCTACTACATATATTCTTGCACTCATCCCGACATTTCTTCCTTTTAGGAAAATTTACCCTCAAATCATTTAGTATGATTGATGTTGCACTCAAGACTACAATAAATCAGTGATAAATGCCATCATAGTCTCTATTAGAGATGGGCTTGCTCGCGTGACCATTCCTACTCAGGGACTAACCTAACATTCTGGTACAGCTGAAGGATTAATAGACAAGTTTATTTTTAGCATTGATCTGGTGGGACAGCCAGTGCAATGATCCTGAGTAAGACTCATTGACCTGAGTAATCGCGCTTTCGATAGATATCTTTAGGTGTGGTTGTGATGGGGGTGTTCATTTAGCATGCTCAGATTGAGGGACGCTGCATGCACTCACGGCACGAACCCTATGTATTAAACCAAATTTTACATAGCCATCACCCATCACCTCTTCGACTTTAATAATATAATGTCCATAAATCCCCACCCCTCCCTTCAGAGTTGTCTGGATCCTCTCCAGCTTAGGCTTAATGAACCATTCATAACTTGGCGTTTACTTTGGCGTCGATATCCTCACCCTTGTAAGTCATGTATTTATTATGCAACCATACCCTATCTCCCCATATCACAAGCTGCACCTGATCATGTCATATCTATGTTTTTGATGCTCTTCATATTATAGTGTTCAAAAATCAGTTTTCTCATATGTTTCGCTTATTCTTAGATTACATGGACGACTCCATGGACCGAAATAGGTATTGAAAATATTAATGAATTTTATCGATAAATTTAAGAGCAACTCAGTTTGATGAGTTATGGTTCTGGGTTGGAAACATCGGAGCATAACTTTTTCTCTTTTTTTGTAGTTGTGTGAATTAAAAATGTATTTATATATATATTCATCTTTTATATACGTTATGGTAGGATGGTTTACATGAATAATGCTTTCGAATTTGATGCCATGAGTCAGGCATGAATTGATAATAATCATTTGTATGATTAATTCATTGCAACCCACGTACACATGATACATATTTCGTCCTACATTTTCCTTATGAATTCATTTAGTCTACCACGTTTAAGGCATAAAATTCTAAGAAAGTAACGCTAGTGTCGTTGATGAGATACAGGAGCCCACACCTTCATATCAAAATAATCTAATCTAATAATCTTTAATCTAACTCCCACTCGTTCGATCAGGCATAGATATGCAAACCAGCTTCCTCTTATATGTTCTTTATGGGAATTTGGTACACGTTACCGGTTGCACAGTCGCCTTATTATGTGACCGCGATTTGGCTGCGCGATTGTCGCTTTAGACGACGCTCGGGTTCATGCGAATGTCAATTACATGGTTCCTGGTAATCATGCGTTTGGGGGACGTTTCTTGAAATAAAGAACTTTTGCTCGCACTTTCGGCGTTCGCATATTGAGCGACCGTCGAAGTTGAGCCAATATTCTACCTCGTTCTTTAATTTCGAGTGTGTTTATAACATTTATTTGATTGATTATATGTCTGTTCAAAACAAATAGAATTCTATACATCAATAAATAAAAATCAGCCTGAAATAAGAAGAGTACCTCACGAGCTGTTCCCCCAAAAAGCTGTTCCCCACCAAATTCAAGCTGGCTTGGAAATTTTGAGGAAATTCATTCTAGCTTGGAGATTTTAGCAGTTTGAGGAATACATTTCTTGATATTTTCCTCATTGTCGTGATGAATATTGAGAATTATTATTTTAAAAGTTGATGGAACCTGCATGCAATTGTATAATAAACTGTTATTTATAATATACGGTAGGTAATTTAGTTATATTCATAATTTCAATTTTCGCAAAAGGTGTTCCTTTTCTGTTCCAAGCTGGCTAGAAATGGAGGAACAGCCCAGCTGGCTTGGAAAAAATGAACACCTTTTTGCAAAATTTTAATTTTCAAAAAACATTATTTTGTTGTTGTTCATACTTGTAATGGTGTTTTAAGGTTATTTAACAACTTTTTGAAAAATGTGTCGTGGGATGCTCTTCAAATAAGATTACATAGATCTATTTAGATCTTTCAAACAAAATCACAATCAAGTTCGCGCGCTGCGGATGTTTTTGCAAAAACACACCTCGAATGAAGGTGAAATTGTGCATTAATGCTATTGATTATTCTCAAAAGCTGTAATTTTAAACATCGAATGTAAGAAGAAATCATTTGATTGCCGCCTTAGCTGCCATTTCTTTATGGGTAATTTGAAGGGTTCCGTACAACGTGAAAATGTTCTTTTTTAAGTTGACACTAAAAATTAATATATGATGCATCTAACAGTAAATCATTGTAGGGTTTCCTATAAAAAAAAGTTGCGTACGATTGATAAAAATGTTCATTTTATCATATGAAATGGATCAGGAGTAGGGTAAAGCACTTAAAATTTCTGTTATCTTTTTTTTTTTTTTGCGGAATTCGACACCCAAACAATGATAAATATTAATTTGTAAATACTTGTGGTTTTCTTTAACAAAAATGTTGCGAACGATTTATATACACGCTCATTTTTACTCGTATGACATGAATCAAGAGTATGGTGGACAGAATATACATGTAAAAATATATGTGTAAAAAGTATTAGGTTGCTGTAGTAAGTTTATGCACAAAACCCTTGATTTTCTAACGCGCCAACATTGGAAAGTGCTATTGAAGTGCTATTAAGATCTCCTCGATTCATATTTGAAAATTGAACTGCTTGTGTTGTTATTGTCGGGTATAGATTTGGAAGGATGCGCCTCTCACTTTTTTAGATGGGGAAATAACACACAGGTGACTTTAAAACTTATGTATTCTATGTTTAGTGCTGCAGAGTAGTCGTCAACTATGGGAACTGGTGTATCGTATATCAAAGCGACGGGAGCGTCTATTTATAATTTGGCATACCATATTAGAGCGAACGGGGCGCCAACGGCGTGCCCTCAGTTTTTTTACCAACATGTCTTCCCAATGTGAAATGATATATAAAACACTAATACCGTGCTAGGTGATGTGTTGTCAGTTATGGAAACTTTATTGCTGGATTAATTTACTAATATAACAGGGCTTAGAAGGGCGTTGCGTTTAAGTAATCATTTAGGAGCAACGACAATATATAATCTGAAGGCGTATCCATGCTGCGTCACCGAAAAATATCTGGCTGGATTGTCTTTTATTATATAATTAGATCAATATTCTTATCAATCCTTAATATACGAACTTATGAAATAGCAATTTGGCCGAAAAGGACCTTGTTGGTCGAGACGGTGTCCAATGCATTTTTCGCTATGTTGCATAATAAATATGATATCAAACGTAGATTTTCTTTAGACACTTTTTGCGATATCTATAAACTATGAGTTCACCGACATATGTCATTCAACTCAATGTCCCAGATATACTCAGTTGAGTGCAAAGATTACATGGATCACCAGACAATCCTATGTTTTGCATATTTGAATGAATGTATTCATACATACTTATGACAAATAGCATGATAAAGGCGAGGTTCGTATTACTTTTGATCCATGCAGGGACATTAGATAAATAATGGAAATAAGTCAAATATAGACAGGGATTGAACGACTTTTGAATTATTATTTATTAGTTATTGTATGATTATCGATGAGTACAATTTTAGAAATTGTCATACTATTTGCTTAATTCGTATACCCTATCTTCTTATCAGAACCGTGCACTGTGGACCGGTGTTACGGTCAGAAAAACCCGCCCATCTTAAAAACCCCCCTTTCGCTATATGCTCTTTATAAACATGATGAAAATCTCACATTCTCGAGGGGGGTTTTTAGTTTTATCAGTAATCACGAGACGGTGCAGGTTTTCCTGCCCAGACGAGAAAAACATGAAGTTCACCTGGGCTAGAAAACCCCCATCGTCTTATCTTATTTATTCAAGTATTTAGAGGCACTATCTTATCCAAGGTAAAGATAACACGATGAGACAGACTTTAATGAAAAATATTAAATCAGGAAATAATTTTGGGAGATGAATATAATTTTAATATATCTAATCATTAAACGATTTTCATCATATTGGCCCCGTCATCTTACTCTAAGAAATATAATCATATGTAAATCAATATATTCAATGTATTTAATTAAGTATTTAATCAATATATTGTTTTACACATATCATTCGGTAATGAACTACTAGGTCATAATATATAAACATTAAACAGTATAAAAGCATAACAATTCATTGAATATTAACAGTCAGAATAATATATTTTTTTCAACATCTATTTTCTCGGTGTATTAATTACAATTGTATTATGAAGTCGATTTAGTTGAGTGAGTATTCATTGACTTATAAACTTCAAGATTAACCTTAACACATGGTAATAACAAAAGGGATTAGTCTTAGTTTTATCAGTGATCCAAGTAAAGTGAGCATAAAGGTTATTATAATCATTAGTATTATTATCATTTTAAAAGATATTGCTATTATTATTTTTTTTTCTCATAGAAATAGCGTATGGTTTATATGAAAATAACATTTAGATTTCTCAAATTATTTTAGTTATGGGGACTTCATAATTTTCATCTATACTTTTATAAACATTATTGTAATAAATATTATTTAAATAAAATTTCAGAGTTATTTTAATTTTTATTTCCAATATTCAAAGCATTTAGTCGCCAAAAATATGTCTCTTATATTTGCTTAACAGATAAAGATAAGACGACAGGGGTTTCTGTGACCAGGCAGGTTTTCCTGCCCGCATGCGAATGCAGTCACGAAAACCCCACGGGTTTATTTGACCAGGGGGGTTTTCCTGACCGTAACACCGGCAATGATGGAATTTATACTGCGATCGCGATTGCGAAAAAAAATAGCAAACCCAATTTGGATGTTTTTACGATTTTTTACGAAATTATTCCGCAAAAAAAAATATATTGTTCATAAATAGTACAAATTTGCAGTCTTTACATTATACACATGCCTTTTTAGCGTTGCAAAAATGCTTCCAAGAACATTTGTAATTAAGAAGTCCGTTCATCACAGGCAAAGGTTACAACTAGAATATACAAAATTCATCTGAGACAAAAAAAATGCAGTACTGTATCAAAATAATTAGAAAAATATAACTTACCACAAAGAGTACATTGAGAATGATGAGTATCAACTTGCTGCACGGACCGCTGCACATCTTCGGGCCGTTTATTTGTTGGACACGAAAAAAAAATGAATATCCAAAAGATGTTTGCTATTGGTTATGTGTTTCGCCCGCGAAAGTATTTATTGGTCTGTGAAATCTGAAACATAGGAAATATATTAACCTTAAAACATTCAGAAGCTTCGATTTATATTGTAGAACGAAAAGAAAAGAATGAAAGATTCCTGGTCGATATCATATACTAATATATATATAATATGTTAAGAAGTTGAACTGAATCCGGACATACAAGTAGATCTATAACATTCGAAAAACATTGGACTCAAATAAACTATTAAACACTGGTTTTTGCTACATGTCAATTTTGCATGCACCCCTTCCATTGAAATCATTGACCGGGGTATAATATGATTTACCGAAATCTAATAACAGCTATACTCATAAACCACAACGTATAAATAGTCAACTTTCAGAAAATAACACAATCAAAATTTTCGTGGGCATTATAAGCATTTATTGCCATAAATTATATACAATTTGGGTCAGCCCTTTAATTCGGGAATAAGCACCGCTGTTTGTGTATAGAATCTAAAAGGAATAAAAGTGCGTTGGCCAAAGTTATTCAAAATAAGATAATTCGCTTTCAAGGAATTCTCCCTTTCTTTGATAATTAACATATTTACATACAGATGTAACGTTTAGAACTAAACGAGTTGGTGTGCCTTGAACCATTAGGGAGCGGTTACATTAAATAAGCGATTATAGTCGTCGCTTGTTAATTTCACTGTTTTTCTTTTTGAATGAAATCCGAAGGAGCGACAGAATTATCGCTCCTTGCGATTTCAATATAAGGAAAGCACAGTGGAAATATTCTAATATCTTTTTTATATAATCATAATCAATTATATACTTTACATACTTCCGGTCAAACCTATTGACCATTTCTTGAGACCATCCGGATCTGACACTTATCATAAGTACATTTTGTACATGTATTACATAAGTGGAAGCTTGTTTCTATTCTATGCTTATCTATAACCACATTTCAGATGTAAAGAGATTGGTCATTCATTGATGATGTTAATACGTAACCTTCATCTTATCTCATAATATAAAATATTATGCGTTCATTATCCTTTATTGGCCTTATTTTAAACCTTTTTAATGAAATTCCATGTGTATATTTTTTAGCAAATATTTGTTATGCGATTATGAGAAAAGCAATAAACTACAATAATGTTAGATTATGTACTTTGATTGTCTGGTTTTATCCCGTCTTTCAAATATAGAATGTTATTTTTATAAAATACAGCTATGTTGTTGAATTTGATAGGGTATCTATGATTGTATTACAAAATATCCTTCCCCATAATTTAGCTTTTATTTATTATCAAAATTACCTGTGATTTCCGTTGAAATTGTATTAATAAAAGATCTAAGTAGGCGTCTGTTTGAGGTTTCTATGTAAAGTCATTCATTATTATTTCAATTTATGAATAATGGAAGTCCTACATTTATCAACTAGATGCCTTTCTCAATTAATGGACACTTCTAATTTGACTCATATAATGGACACTCTCCTATTTAACCAATGTGAATATGTTCAGGGCCATTGTTTTCAAACAGTAATTGAGATAAATCAATATCAATTCCTCTATCATTAACGTTTTACCGCTAGACTAGTTCTAGTCACAACTAGACTAGATAAATGACCATGTGCTCTGTGAAGTGTTTGAAGTTATATAGTCTATACTCTATAGATTCTGTAGTGAAAAATATAAGCTTAATAAAACTAAATTACCCTTTCCGCTATTACCAAAAACATGGAACATCAAAATATTGGCTCTATAGTCATATTTTAGTAAAATAACCACAAGTGTCCGCTTTTCGAAAAAGTCCATTTTTTCCAAATGCAATGCTTTAACTTAACCGCACATTCTAATTTCAAAGAATTGAAAGGTTTTGTGCTTAGCAACTTAAAGTCAAATAATAAAGTTACCCCGAGACAAAAAATCATTTAGATTGATATACAAATGACTGGTCTATTCAAAGTTAAAGTAAACATTTTGTAAAAAGTGTCCATCAATTGAGAAAGGCATCTATGCGTTTAAAGGACCATAGTACATATTTATACATGACAGTTTTACATGTATTGACTGTTGAGTTCATTCATTTATTTAAAGGGTCTCCAGGTTATAACAAAAATAATACATGAGCTGCCATAAGCTAGACATAGAACTATACACTTCATGCAAACAGAAAAGGAGCCAGAAAGCGCGAACGTCACATTAAGCCGCGTTCACGCAAATAAACTTAATAGAAAATACTGAAAAAGCCCGTTTTGCTTGAACTGAAGGGATAAATTGCTGCGTTTTTGTACAAAATTGGCTTTCGAGCTCGAGCTGTTTGCATGGACGCGGCCTATTTTATTCAGAAGACAAAAGGTGGTATATCAAAAGCGAATTTATTACTATAAGATAACACACACGTACATGTATGTAGTCAGTCCCTTAATTGAGTACCCTCAATAGGTACGATCGTTAACATTTTGAGCAAACTCAGACGAGAGAATAATATGCTACGAATATCAATGTTTTGAACTGGTCTGTAAATACTTCAGAACAATATTGGATTTCGTCTTGTTTATCATACATCAAACACAACCCTCGAACCCTTATACGGATTACCTCAATACCAAAATACTATACATAAATAATGTGAAATCCGAGTCAGTCTGCACTTAAACTTGGCGATATGCCCTGGGCAAATAATTCGCTCAAAAGTGACTTTTGTCAATGTGAGTAAAACATATTAACTCAACGAAAAACATGCTACAGTGTTCTGAAAAAACCTAGTAACTACGAAAATATGAAAAAATGAGTTATGTGTTGATTTCAAGTTACTAGGTTATTGCTGATAATGTCACATATGCTTCTTTCTCAAAAAGCAATTCTGTAGCAAGATAACACACTAGATATCTCTGCAAAAACCTAGTATCCCTTTGTTGCTGGCTGGAGGTTTTTATCGATTTTCTCGAAACTATGAAAAAGCGAGTTACTAGGTTTTTGCAGAACACTGTAGCATGCTGAGTACATGAGCAAATAAATATACGTTTTACCTGTTATATTTTGGTCTTTTAGCACTGTTATGACATTCCATAAGTTATAGACAACGAATATATCCCTTTTCTGTCAAATACTAATTTTTCTTTTTCAAAAGTAAGATCAGATTTATATTGCAATTATAACATTTAAAAACATATCCCATCCAATACTCATCTATTACTTTAATGATAATATTTGTCCACGAATATGTGCGTATATTACTTAGAGATTAGAGATTGGATTTCATATCCGGAGTGAATATGGATAACATGTCTCATACATGATCAATTTGTCAACACCTAGATATGATTCATTACTTATATCTATGCAGACTACCTTTATGTAGTTTCGAACAATTGTGTTTTTTTTTAATAGCAACTGTGAATAGCTGCTTATGACAGCACTCCATTGATTGTCGATCGTAAATATTGATTACATTTCGATTTTTATATGTTGTTATAAACATACCTTATTTTGGTCTACCTAAAGCACTTGCTATTAATGATTGCATCTATTTATGATTTCATATAATGCATTGCTGATTTCAATTCGACACTTTTGTTTTTATAAATAAGGCAGGGTTAATTGGGGGTAATAAATCAAGTAGTGGCAATGCAAACAATACATCAGCAATATCAATTATAAGTTTAAATCATCTATGCCTATTTTAATGAACGCCGATCATTTTTTAATTGTATGATTTTCTTTCAAATTTCAAATGAGCATTGGAGTATATGATAAAGCAATGTGTTGTGATGAGTCCAGGTCGAAATGGCCCCGATTTTGGAAATATATGCCAAAATGGCCCAGTTGTGATAACTCAAAAAGAAAATGTAATTTTATCTCCATAACTGTTCATTATAAAATACGCATTGTCTAGAAGAGACATCGCAAAGCAGTCCGACGATACATATGTGAAAAAAAAAACATATGTACATTAGACTTCTAACTGGGCCCAACTTGTTAACATAATAACATCTGATTCGAAGTTTTTATCTATAAACTGCATTTATTTGTAAGTGGTTATAGATTGGGGTCTACTGACTAACAAAATATTTATTTATTGTTAAATTAACCATACTCTAGAGAAATGCATACCTTTTTGATTTGTTAACCTATCCAAGTATCCTTTGTCCGTTTCGTTGCAGTTTTCAAATGTGAAGTATGGGCCCCCTGTTTTTTTTTTCTTTATCAGCCCGCGAATAAATGACATTCAATCCTCAAGATTTCACCCCCTCATTAAGTACCTTTACAGAAAGGATTGTAGGCGACACACATGGGACAATATGAAAGAGAGGCTTATGGCATTTGGAAAGATTTAATACATAGGGCGCTCGGGTAAGAATCGTTTCTTGAGGTTAACACATGTATGATGGTTGGCTTTAAAGAGTGCATATAATACCAATGCATATTTTATCCCAACATATGAACCCATGATAGACTATATAATAGGACAGAATGGTTGTGTATTTAGATGAGCAATATGTTTAGCCTGATTCTTGATAATAGAATAAAGAAGTCATGTTTTAAACCAGACAAAATTTCGTAACAAACCATTTTTATCTCAAATAACTTTTTTTGTTGTTTGGTCTTTTTAAAATCTAAAAACGCTGCATTTTTTGCCGATTTTTGCCACACCTGTCCATGCCTTTTAAAAAATTCTTTAACATTTTTATCAACTGCAAATAAACGAAATGCAAGTAATTCAGCCAATATCTCTCATGCATAAAAACGATGTCGTTCAATAGTTCTGCATACATGGTCAAACAGCATGATAAACTCCTTATATGGGATGTTCGCAAAACAGTCCATGTTTATTGGTCTGATTTGGTTATGTTTGGGAAGTGACCGCCTAGATATGCCTATATTTGTTTATTGTTTGTGTTTGGAAATTCGTTAAATAGAATTCTATCTTATTTCATTCGCTGACAAATAACTTAGATGGTCCTATAGCTAAAGTTTTGCTTTGTTTGTCATTCTATTGGCTCTCATTCTTGCTTTTCCAAATATACACAACCTCCCTCTCAAAGTATCTTATATTATCAACTTACATTAAAGTGACAAAAGCATTGGATAAATTACAGTTATTTCTGAAGTCGTAATATGACCTGTGGCATTTTGGAAAAAGATATTAAGGTTTATATAGGATGACATTTGATAACTAAAGGGATAGTATTCGTTTGTTGTCGCGTTTGATACAGCATCAAAAGTACAATAACCCACTTCCAACCTTGTTGGTGATTCCTATTTTACAATAAATTTATATTTCCTCTAAACTCCTTCCCCCTTTTTTGCAAAGATATGAGCGAGAATAGAATCAGTTTGAGGAATATATGAACCATATATCAAGTCTGCGTGAAAGAGTCTTAATATCGCATTCTGTTATTTTGTTGCTCTGACCCCTTTCAATAGATCACTGTTATATAAAAACAAAAATAACATAAGATCAATCTGTTTTATTTATTCCCTTGATTTAATAGTGTTAATTATAAACTATGTTAATATAATTTATGAGACTTTTCGAATACAGTACATTATGTATTGATAAGTTGAGCTATAATGAGTTTTGTAGCCACAAGCAATTATTGAGTTATTGTTATATAATAAAATAATCTGAAAGTTATTTTCTCCTCCTGATATATACTTCTTAAATAGAATATCGTAGATTGATATTAATGAAAAACACTACTTTACAGATACTTTACAGATGGGAGATATATAGAAATATTGTTATAAAAAAATATATATTTAAAATCATCAAGAGTTACTATGTAAGCGAGATATAGATATATTCTTATAGCAATAAATCTTAAAAGTTATCAAGATTTTATAACATTTAAGCCAAAGAGTTCAGCCAAAGAAAAAATAAAATATTCTATCATCTATAATTAACTCATTCAATGTTGAAAGGTAGATCCTAAAAAAAAGTTAACTCAGACAATCATACATAAAATTATTCAATCAACATTATTTGTATATAAAGACAGACATAAAGTGTTAACAGATCAAACACATTTTCCTAGATCTATACATATATAAATGCAAACGAAGAGGAATACACCAATATACATTACATTGCACTGATTTTCACTATTAAGTCCTATTTAATTGTTTACATATTATAATAAAGTAATTAACAACATTACTGTTCGGATCATGTAATATGAATGTAATCTATGATGACATATGGAATCTATATGAAATCAGATGCAGTTCTTCGTTTATGTGTATCCTCACCACCTTAGTAGAGCTCTAGCGCACATATTATTGTAGTAAATTTTCATTAGTAAGGAGTCTACATAAAAGTATGGAGTCTATATATGTTACTCTGGAGTAACGTGCATGATGTCTATTGTGACAAATGGAGTCATCATGAAATTACATGCGAGTTTTTTAGTTTAATTGTATTGTCGATATTTTGGTGGCTCTTTCATGTATACCACTGTAGCCTATGTTATATAGTCAGGAGTCAGGAGTCAGGATTCTTAAATCTACATATGGCCCTAGAATCTACATAAATGTTTCTTAATTCTACGAAAAATAGTCAGAGTCAATACGTCTAAACGCTTACGAGTCTACACATACGCATGTCTCTGTTGCTTTAGGCAACGCCCATGACGCGACGTTTTCCACATATGTCATATCAAAATTAGTTAATAGTTCTATACAATCTGGAGTCTACGTATGAGAAGTCTGGAGTCTACACATCCCCGAAGTCTATGCAGCACCCATGACTCGACGTTTCCCATATCGATCGTACCACGTGGTCACTTCGCTCGATGGATGTTCTTTCATGGATTGGAGGAGCTGTTCGTCGTCCATGGCACCGAACAGGCCACCTAGATAATTTGAAAACGGCTCAATTATAACACGAAATCATGGTACAATCCATTCACATTAACGCGATAAGACGTTGATCGCTACTGCGTATGACTTGTGAACCACTGGTGTCTAAATTCTTTATCCATTTGAATATCACGTTTTACTTAACTACTAACGCGATGTAATATATAATGCTGCTGTATCGGTTAGCATAAAGGTCTGTTTATGCTGAACGTTCGCAGCTTTTTTTCACAGTGGTTTTCTTGAGAAAAATATGCCTGGATATGGGGTAATAGACGTTTGTGTATGGTTATATTGAAATTGATTATGTTTTCAATCATCTGTGAAAGTTGGATTGCAATATATTCAATGGTTTTTGAGATAATTGAGTTTATATGAAAATCGCACCTCACAATACGGAGAGCTGCGATTTTGTACTAAATGATTATTTTCTCAAAAACCATTGGATATATTGCTATCAAATTTATACAGATGATTGAAAACATAATCAATTCCAATATTATAATAAAAAAACGTCAACCAAACCACATCCAGGCATATTTTTCTCAAGAAAACCACTGTAAAAAAAGCTGCGAACATTCAGCATAAACAGACCTTAATATTTTAGTTTGTTATTGTCAGATGAATACAAAAGTGGGGGATAAGTCTTTTACTTCGAAACAGTTAATTATTGTGTTTGCAATGCAGATCTCACTCGCATAAATACTTATCGCAGTATTATGTTTATGTTTCTTGTGCTCAAATTCATTTTTCGAATAACATACCTGTATGGATGAATAAGATCTTGTTTCCTTTGAAGTTCTTCGGGTTTTTCTTGAGCTCCCCGAGCATGCCGCGAGCTGCCTTGCCAGTGAAAGTCGGGTCCAAAATGATACCCGTTGATTCCCCAGCTTCCTGTACTAGGTCTACAAAAATATGTTTATATTTCATATAAATTGGTAAGTTGTGCATATATACCATCCCACTGCAGAATCTTAGAGCGCGTGTTATATAGGAAGCTTGATGGAGCTATTTTCGAAGAAACTGTATTTCTCATTGTTTTCTCTTTAGGAAATTGTTTGAACTATATTGAAGCCGATGTTTTACAAGTATGACCAGGACCGATATTCTCCGCTCTACTTAAGCTTAGCATTACCCTTAAAATCAATGTTAAAGGGTGGGAAAAGTGAAAGTTTAAGGTTAAGGTTATAGCGGAAAATATGGGTCCAGGCCCTAATCGGGATCATATATAAATTAATATGATATTGAACTTATTGAACCTATATTTGTAGCGTTTAAACACAACTCGTAGTTATATGCAATCATTTTGTATATTAAGCCATGATAGACTTGAGAGCATTGTATAACATTATAATTTCGAAACTGTAAGAATATATTACAATTCTAGGTCAACATAACAGTCAATTATTTTCCAAATCAATGAAATTACTCAAGCTTGAAATAATATGATTATTCCAAGGTCAACAATATTCTTATAATTGATACATGAATGGTGTTAAAAATAATATGAAATTATACGAAATGGGCCTAATATTAAAATAACACATTTCATTACATTAAAACAATACACATGTTTATTACTGGGCCTTCGAAAAAATTGTATGTTAAATTCTAATAACGAACATAACACCGGATGTCTTATTACCGAAGTTCAACAACCTTGAAGATGAATTAATCTTTCGAAATCAAACGAAAAAAATGGGCAAGTTCGCAAAATGGGTAAACTCTTAAATTAAAGAAAATACAAAATGGGCAAATTGACAGTCCGGTATCTTAAACACGAATTCCCTCTGTGACGACTCACATAAATACACACAGAATTCTTTCATATATAAAATTGACAGCCACACTGGAAGCTTCAGTGAATTGTATATTCCTGATAACATCATACACTGACTATAGTATAGCCTTCCTACGCCAAACCAATGGGTCAAGGTATCAAAATGACAACGTTAACTGACACGTTATAAGCCGTTCACCCGAAACAGGCCAAAAAGCTCAAATCATGTTTGTTATATATCTTATACCATTTTACATGGACTTTAAAGCGCATTATTCAACCATTTAAATAACGCGATTTAAACAAGTGAAATGGGTATAAAATGCATAAGAAAACGCATTGAGCTTTTTGTTTTGGCCTTTTCGGGTGAACGCGGCTTTAGGCGGGACACTGCGAACTACCCATAAAGAATACATAGGAAAAAAAGGTTTGTTATAAATTTGTCCAATATGGCCATGCCCTGGTTTAAAACAGTCGCTGTATCGCTTTTAAATAAAATCAAATCAATATACCTAGATCCGCCTGAGTGGCCTTATGGAACCCAGGTCCTACATAGTCCTCCACCACATTCACGATGTCTTCCGACCGAACGTCGAGACCCAAATGTTGCAGATTCGTGTTGACGTGTTTATGCAGGTATTCCGTGTTGTAACCGTCGCTTACTTGAACGGCGTGTAGCCTGAAAAAAGAAAACCAAACTTAAATAAAAAGCTATCCAGTTGCCAATCATAGCGATAAGGCAAGGGAAACGTTGCTTTCGGAGGTCACGTCGAAATAAGTTCGTATTTGGGCACATATTAAAGGTAACCGGACGTCTCCTTACGTAACGAAGTAGGATGGTCGCCGACTTAGTCATTGTAATTACCACGTCAACGACGATGATAAAGCGAACAACGAGCAGAAAAATCATATCCAGCCTGCTAGTACGGATTTACATAAAACTTGCCCTCTATGCGTGGATCTACATAAGCCATACGCATTTGAATTCGCATTTGGCGACCCAATTTCCCAACCGTTCAGCTCTTACAATTATTATAACCCTACATTTTATACATTTTGCGTGATCAGCGCCTGCTTACCCGATACGCGATCCCGTCGCCAAATGATTCGCAATCGCTAGACTCGCTGTGGTTCCTCCACTTCCGCTCGCAAACACAATATCCGTCACGTGACCCAAGAATGCCCCGCGCTCTCTTTCTATACATCTCCCTCTATCTCTCTCTCTCTCTCTCTCAATCTCCCTCTCTCTTGATTTTACTCACGGTTTCTGTCTTTCTCTCTTAACGACTGGTTTAAATCGTACCACGGACCATTGCTTTAGTCTGTTTTTTTTTCAGAATTTATAAAACAAAACATCCCCGTACCCCTTACTTACCCAATGCGCGATCCCGTCGCCAAATGATTCGCTATGGCTAGACTCGCGGTTGTTCCGCCACTTCCGCTCGCGAACACAATATCTGTCACGTGACCCAATATGCCTTGCTGCATGAGTTCGTTGAAAGACTCCATGTAACCCCATAGACCGACCTCATCGCTGCCTCCCGCGGCAATGATATAGGATTTCTCGCCTGTGTCATCTCTGAATATAAGAATTATATTTATATTTATATGTATATTTAGTATACGAGAGCCCTGTTGCTTGAGTTCGTT
>LQRL01173414.1:10309-30051 GCA_001703475.1 Hydroides elegans
AAAAAAAACAGTTACATTTTACACACTATTTTTTATGTAGACTGCGTAGCCTATTTGAGTAGAGACTAAATAACAAAACAACATAAGACAAAACTATCAACATTTTATTATTTGCTTTGGTACTTTGCAACATCTTAGTTTAATAAAAACTCTAGTGTTTTGATTAGACACCCATTGTGAGAGTATAAGTCACAGATCATTCACAATTTCGTCTAGAAATTGGGCATCTGGTTTGAATAAACACATAGATGACACACAACTCAGTGTAAAAAACCACATAAATGAAGACAGTAGTACACATTGACATGAGGGAAAACGAAAGAAGGTAAACTTACCCAATCTCGCTGGAGTATGGAGGCTTGATACAACATTTGTCTTTGGCTAAAATAGAAAGAAATATCGAATGAAGATCAATTCGATTGTGGGGGTCATCCATTGATTTCTTCGAACCATAGCACTAGAAGTAATTGTCTCTTCAGTTATCAAATAAAAAAATGTTTCTGCAGTTATCAAATAAGGACTATATAATATGTCAAAATTCTAAACCTACATGTAAGCAAGAAAGTCAACAGAATTATTCAAAATCACCAAAATTATATTAAAATTCAATTCAATTCAAATCGTTTTATTCATTGAGATATAGCAAAAGACATTGACATATCACAAAATATCACAAGTAAAATAAATATTTCTTACCATTTGCATGGTTCAAATTTAGTTAAGTTCTAAGAAGGCAAACTAGTATAAACGGTCTTTTCAAAACTCATTTCTAATACCTTTTTGGTGGCACGCAAGCGATAATTCGCCGCTGAGAGGCAGTAGCGGTCAGGCGGAAGCTTAGGACCGGTGTACGGCTTGATGACTGGTAACGCAACGCTATTTTTCTGCTTGGCTACTTCAAGTAAAAGCTGAAAAAGAAATGTTTTAGTAATATAAAATGGAACTCGAAGTGGACTTTTTGGCGAAACGCAAATCCTCTACATTTTTAGTGCAACTAAAATCATGATTAACATCAAGATTTTATGATTGAAAAGCTGCACGTAGTACTAACAAACTCAACATCTAAGTTCGATTGGGTTCCTTAATGCTGTATATTTATAGCCGCTGCAATAATAGATTGCTTACATGTTTTGGCGGTGGTGTGGTAAAAGAGTGATCCAATTTACACTGGACCGCAAGCTTGACATCTTCTGTATCAATTTCCTTCTTTCCAGCATGCGTCGAATAGACCCGTGAATCTTCCAATACGTCTGTCACATATCCTTGAACACATGATTGCCAAATGTTTATAATACAAAAGGACTAAAGACAAAACCCTAAGTAAGGGATGCTAAATAGCATCTTAAGAGACAACTTGTAAATGACAAGGAAGTATTTGTGAAACACGAAAAGGCCTCAACCGCCCTCCGATTCCAAGGGGTATTTAGTCTCTCGTATGTGTCCATGTTTAAAAAAATCGCTGTTTTTAGACATTTTGGCCAAATTCGGCCATTTCCGATGGCCGAACCTGGCCAAAAGGCACAGCTACAGACCAAGACCTTTCATATGAGCCTATTCCGAGGTTTCCACGACCATCCGTTACAAAGATACAGCCTGGAAAAGAATCGATGACAGACGGACAGACGGACTGACACCCCGAATCTATAGGCCCCTATTCTTTGGGATTGGGGCCTAAAACATTTAATGAAAGACAAACATGCCTCAATTCTTCAAAATCAAAGAGCTATATGGTATGATTTGATGGCACCTATTGTAGCTAATTTATAACGATTCCGGATTACTGCATTCATTAAAAACCATTGATAAGGAACATGTACAAATACATAATATATGAATTTCGAGTAATTTACAGACATTCTGATTGAGAAGATAAAGTATTAAAAGAATATATTTTTTTTTAGGAAAAAAAACGATCTCGATAATTTATGTTGATATCGCCTTCCGGTGAACTGTCACCAAAATGGTCCAAATGCGGTCCAAACTACATGTATATGGTATAGAGCTTTATTTAAACCAGGGCTGTCCAAACCCTGATCCGTATTCGCACACGTAAAAGGGCAGGGATCCAATCTTGGAAGAAAATCTTGCTTTTCCTGCAATATTTTTTTAAACAAAGCAATGTCAACAAACAAATATAACGGCAAATAGAAGAGGGATAAATATTATATCATAATATGTGAGTATGAATTAGGAAAGTTAATCTTCAATGAGTACAGACACCTTTTTAAAAATCACTTCCTGGTTCAATTCGTACGTCAGGGTCGGAAAGAAGCTCTGATTGATCAATTTTGTAAACAAACCATATTATCGCCCACTTAGTGAGTGTTAAGTTATTTCTTATACATATAAGCAGATATTAATACGACTGCATCTTGTGAATATATATAAGAAGTGTCATATTTGTCAAACGTTTTTTATCACTTTGCGAGAAAAAAGGTTCTTTCCGACTCAGGACGCTACCCTTGTAAAAAAAAGCTTTTGTCCGGTTCCAGTTATCTTTTTATTTAACGTTGATAGCCCCTTCCGATTAACGGTAACCAAACCCTAATCTATATTTAGACACGTCATCATTGGTCTACGGTGGTCTGGATATGGTCAACACTACGGAAGACCTAACGCACACGGGCTTAACCCGTCCCAAGTGAACGAGAATTGGGCGATAATAAAATAACTTCACTAAAATTGGTAAAATACGTACTGTATGTAAATTCTAACATATGATTTATAACCCTTGGCTCATAATCATTGATGCCCATATCTTTTAAGATATTAGCCATGACTTGTGCATCTTTTGGAGTGGTTTTAGCTGGTGCTGTCATTTTTTCGTTGTTTACAAACGAAAAGCTGTTTTCAAATTCACAATGTCTCTCTATTAAGTCTATTTCCTCTCTCTGAAAAAGAATAAAAATACTCTTTGTAAATAGAGAAATTGGGCAGAAATATTTGTTGAGTAAAATATTTTTTGCCGCTTAAAGTCAACCAATAGATATGTTTTTGCCAAATTTCGAAAAAATACAAATTTTGCCCAAACCCTCTATTACACTAGCTCAGGGTTGAAATGAATTTACAATAAAATGGGTTTTGTAAATTTGTAAAACAGTAATTCAATAAATATAGATATTGCGTGTGATTCTTTAGGGCTTATATATGCATTTGATTAAATTTTGTAAAATTTTCAAAACGTTAGGACATATTGCTACAGATAATACATGTTTCCTTATACATACTTTGTTTTTTTTTTCTTATAAACTGCAACAAATTAAGTTTCAACATATCTCATTACATTTATGTTTAAATTTTCCTGTAATAAACTTGGAAGAATAGTTTTTTGGTAAATGTGACATTTTAAATTCAGATGGCTTGCCAAAAAAAAAAAATATTTGTGTAGGCTATGAAGAAATATAACAACTTCCCTAGTTTCTTAACAAGTTTCAGAACGTTTATCACATGTTTGATTTGTGTTTAAGATGGACCATGTCGAGTTACTGATACATTGAACCAACAAAAGGAATATCTCTGAGTCATGAAATTCAACAGTTTTAAATTTCAAATGTTGAATTGATGCTTGATTGACACATGCTATATACATGAATAAGATATTAGATATTGTTGTTCACTCACGTTGTATTTACATATTAAATTAGCGCATAATCAAACATCTGTATGAAATGCTTTATATATTTTTTACTATAACAAGAAAGCAATATGATTTTATATTGAGAAACCATTACACTATTACTTACCAAAAAACGGCTTTTAGTTGCGGATCATAAAGCGGTTGATTGCCATTGCAAAGACGTGATTATAGTATAGAAAACCAACAATCGTATCTTAAGGTAGCTTTGAGCAAAGTAATATTGTTTTTTTTTTGCACATATCGTTTGAATTATAATAAGATACCTTTCTACCTGGCCTAATGAATTTAGTTATTGGTTCAAACGGCTAAAAAGAATGCATAAAAGTCGTAATGAGAAGATTGTGAGCTCACATGAGCCACTGGGAACCTGCCTCTAGAATAGAGAAGGCTATCTGGCTAGCTATGAGAGAGCAGTTGCGGTAACTTTTTGGCGTTGCGTATAACATGTGCATGACACAAACGGTTAAGAAATGAAAGAGGCTCCTTGTTTAAGATCCTAGAGGTAGTCGAGAGTTCAACGTTTAAACAAATATATAATTGATATATTTTTTTTGAAACGGCTAAACTTTACAACACCAATTTTACATTTTTCCAAGGCATTAAGTATATATGTTTCAATATGTACAGTAACTTATTTTATTTTCTATCGAAAACCTATGTTTCATGTGAACCCATGATTTTAGATCTTCTGGGAACTTATGCTTATAGCCTGGAACCTATGATTATAGATCTTCAGGGTATTTGTTGGTTCTATAGTAAGCTAACTAGAAAAAATGTAGAAAATAACAATCAACTTACTTATAACTAATCCACGTTTAATTGATTCAAATCAAAAATGAATTTTGATAATTTCGAATTCTATAACTTCGAGTATTAAGTAAACCTCAAAACAAATAATTTACGGCAATATATTTCTAACAGTTGTACACTCGTTTTCTGAATCTTAAATAAATGTTTGATAGAATTGAATAACAAACAAATATGATTAAATATTAAGTTAAAATATTTTATTTGTAAGCAATTCGATATTACGACCTTGATATACTGATCTATCACTAAATTGTAATCAGTTAAATATACGGACACATAGTTTGAGTTTGATTCACAACATGACTAGATTAAAACAAACAATAAAATCAGTTTAATCATTGTTAAAAATCACTTTATATGTATTATCGACCTAAACGTCCCCCTCCATTAAACTGTTATCGGTGGTCATCAAAACGAGAATTCGTGATAAAACAACAAACTTTAAATCAATATCGTACCTTAAACATCCATTTGTTTCTTTTTATAAATAAAATGCCATTATGACTGTGAACGAATATTAATGCTACTCTTACTCGTTTCAATAGTGTTGCATGGAGCGCAACCGTTATTTGTTAAAACGTTGTAAAACGTTTTATTCATTAATTATCACCCTTAATAATTTGTTATTTCTGTTATATTTAAATAAAGACAATGTTTTCATTTCAGTTTTGGTGAGTATCACACACTCATTATGCATTTTTATAATAAAATAATTATCAATAAACACTAATTTAACAATCAAGCAGACAGTTAATCTCTTGGCATTTTGTAAATTTACTATTTGAATACCCTTAACCCCAAGGTTTTGGGATGTGACGATAAAAATCAAATGCGTATGCTGTTTTAACACACCTTTTAAAAATCACTTTAACAAATAAAATGCATATGCACATATTAAAGCATAATCTTAGATAACGACTTTTGTAATTTGAATGATGAGTTTTTTTAGTAATATATGTAAAAATAAGGCATCTTGTAAATTTGAATTTATTTGTTTTGTTCACAGCCACAAAGAACTTTGAAGGTACATACTGAAAAAATATCCCTGCTCGTTTAAACAAAGTAAACAATACCTGACAAATCCTCAATACATTTATACATTGAAATTTAAGTCGAGTTGCTTAAATAAAGAAATTCTCCGGTTTGAACTTTTAACGAATCGTATACAAACATGTTGCGAACATATTATTGGTATTTACATTTCAATAAATCAAGTTGAAGTGTTTAGAAGCACTTAGAATTTTATTCCTTAAGTACCCCATGTCTTGCAATATTAATTGCAACTAATTTATTGAACTACTTGAAGGTTTGTTCACTGCCTTATTAAAGTATTAGCGTTTAAGTGGGGCTATTTTGTTTTTGGTTCATGCTACCGTTGTAATGAAAGTTTATATATGTTGGATAACAACAGGTAAATGTAATAATCAAACAATATAAACGAAGTTGAATATTCAAACTACATTAAACAAGTAAATTTATGATCCAACCCGTATAATAACAACGAGCTATTCAAATATTTACAATATCAAGTTACCAAATGAAAACACAAGTAAAAGAAACTATTGACTATCTATTTAGAAAGACCAAACAGAAAACATACGAACCGTTCAGTGCCAATTGAGTAACGGGATATTTTTCTGCACAAACAGATATGTAAATAAAACCTATCTTTTTTAATAGCTCGATGTAAATGACGGTATTTGAGTATAAATCGACATTGCATGGATACGACTTGCACAATATATTGAATGTGCTTTCAAAAGACGACACGCAAAAGCATACAAAAACTTTTTTCATACGGCTAAGAATGAATTAAAATAAATGCAGCGCTATAAATATGGAATCACACAAATTTGAAACAGTTAAACATTTTAGGATACAAAAACGCCCTAAATTGGGGACAGGTACATTTGGTCAGGTATACAAAGCATGGGATACAAATACAAATCAAATCATTGCGGCCAAACAAGTTTGTATAGAGGACAGAGGAAATTTCACTGATGACAGATTTTTTACGGCAATCAATGAGCTAACTATATTGCAGCGTCTTGAAAATCATCCCAATGTATGCTCGGTTTTGGATTCCGTTTTTCAAGACGATTCTTGTTGGATGCTGATGGAATATTGTGATTTGGGTCATTTAGGAAATTATCTTAAAGAAAATCCTCAATTAGAGTTTGAATCAAGATTAAAAATTATGCAACAATGCACAAGTGCTGTTGCATATATGCACAGACAAAATCCTCCTATATTTCACAGGGATATAAAGCTTGAAAATATTTTACTCAAGCAAGAAAACAATGAACATATTGTCAAAGTTTCCGATTTCGGTGTTTCTAAGGTATATGAAAACGGTGATGAGGATGACTTGAAGGATTCTTCCTAAAGAAAACTTATGAAGACAACTTGTGGATCTCATTATTTTCTGGCGCCTGAGCTTTCTACCGATTTCAACCAACAGTACGATTCAACTATTGATGTTTTTGCCCTAGGGTTAGTTCACAAGGTTGTTCTCGAGCATAATTCTGAAAATGCCAAAGTGATTCCGCTTTCAGGTATGATTTTTAAATCAAATTTCTATGAACAAATTATTTTTCTATGAACAAATTATTAAATACAACTTCATGATCAGTTCTTTAATCAAACACAATCTAGAAAAACATAAATTTAGAATTTTTGCATTTTCATCAGATCCGATTTCTATTTCAATCATTCAAGCTATTGAAATATGTTAAATCATGGTTAATAATATCAGCACATTTATTGAATGTTAATCATAATAAGTATTCTAGAATATTATAATTAGTATCCATTACACTCTTCATAAACACTTTATTTTGTCTATAGTTGAGTCGAAACGCAAAGGCCTAAACCTCAGCATAGGACAAGAAATGTTGATGCGAAGAAATGGTCTAATACCTCAACCAATAGTTGTAGAGTATGAGAAAGCCGATGATCGATATACGAAACAAATCAAACGACACATTACGTACATGACACAACTAGACAGCATAGACAGGAAAAATATCCAAGAAGCAGATGAAGAGTTTACAGGTCAATAATTTCATACAATCTTTACATTATTCGACTCATTCAAAGTTTAAAAAAATCATATCTGTGTTAATATAAATTTGTCAAATATATATGATAGAGTGTGGAATATTCGGTATTATTCATGTTTGGTATAAACTGAGTTTGTCATTCAAGATTTGTTGCTTGACTACCAACAGGAGGCAATATTAAAAGCCGGTAAGAATCATGTTATCTTATCTATGATTCATTAGTTATCACTTGTAATCTAAATAATCAAGTACAAAACCATACTATATATCAGATACTTTATGCATATATGCATGTTATATCGCTAGCGGAACCTCGTTTCAAAATATTGAGACAGACTTTTAAAACAGGAATCAAATTTAAAATCAGTGGATCGCACTCTTATTATTATTGAATTACCATTAATCACCATAAACAGGAATATCAAATATAAGACGAAATCAAAATAAGGTATTGCTAAGATTTCAAAAGCAAAACCTTATTTTAAACAGATACGCGACAACAAACGGTAAAATTAGAATCTACGATATCGCATTTAGAGGACGATCTGGTCAAACAATCTGAACAGCTTCGGCACAAGGAAAGAAAGTTAAACCAGTCATATAATGAGAACGAAATCCTTAGAGAAAGACTAAAGATAGTAAATACTGACTTAATGCGTGCAACAGAAAACACTGAAATGCTTACAACTAAATTAGCGGTACATCGGGACACAATTTCAGCACTTCAATTGAAAGTTCAAGATATGACAACAGAACTTAGTTTTGCCCAAATAAGAATCGAAGAGTTGGAAGCAAGCAACATGGGGTTTGAGAAGAAATATAATGATCAAGTGGTCCATTGCAAAGATTTAGAGAAGAAATACCATGAAACGGAGAATAAATTTAAACAAACTGAGACACAGATATCTCATACACCCGTCAATTTACATCACCATCCGCACACATCCATCTCCCAAACGGAAAACACAAACGTGGAAGATGCAAGTAATGGCAAAAGCTACCAAAAAGGAAACACACAAACGGATTTATCACAACAAGAACATAGAACGAGTGTAACTGAAATCACATCAGGCATATATGTTAGAAGTTTCAACTGGGAACAAGCAAGCAAACTAGATGAACCGTTACTTAGAGATCACGATGATATTACACATGAGGCTGTTACTGCAGAAATCAGCGAAACAGAACTTCATCAAGGTAAATCCATGGATTTAGAGAAATCGGACAAGGTTATAGGCATTACCGTTGATGATATCGGAAGTAGTGGGTATGAAACACGTTGTGATGAAATAAAATCAATCAAAATAGGATACTCGCTGCCCCGTGATTTGACCGGACCCATATATGGAAAGGAAAACGTCAGAGTTAGGTTAGAGGAAGATTCCAGTGACAAAATCGATCATACGGAGTGGAAGGAATCTGCTACCACCAGAAAATCAACAGCTGCAAGTAAGCCATTGTTGAATAATCACTTAAAATTACTCGAATAAACATATATACAGCATCATTTTAGCGATCTTTTATTATAAATCTTGTCTTGAAAGATTACACATCAAAAACGAATACAATTTCAAGTAGATAAAAAACTGCACCGTATAATCGAATATCGGGAGAACTTCAAGTAATGACTATCAAAACAAATATTCTTGTACATGTAAAATGACGCTTGTTTACCCCCTTTGATTTTTGAACACAGATGACAAAATGAACACACACAATAAAAGATACAGCAGGGCAACTTCTGAATCACACAATCCGCCAAGTTTACGTAGATATAAGAGTTTACAAAATATACATTCTTCCTATGAAATGAGTACATTCACCCTCGAAAAAGAACAAGCCGGTACAACACAGAAACAACTGATGAGTGGTATACATTTATTTGACAGCCTGTAAAATGGAATACGAATATATAAAAATAAATGCTGATATTTTATTGAATCAATGAGATATTTACAACTGTTGATAATCTATACTATTACTCTCAACATACGACGATATACGACTAAATATCTCAATTATATTTAATGTTACAATGTATATATTGTTTATAAATGTTGCGGATGCATGTTTGTGAATCAATTTTACTTTTAATGTTAGTTTGTTATATATTAAAGAATTGGATTTGAAATTGGAGCGAAGAAAAAGATTGAGTGTTGCTGAACCTGCATCATGTGATGAAACAGTGCCTAGTTATCAACAATCAAGTGCCTTTGAAAACCAGCGAACACAAGCGTCTTCTGGAGAACCCAAGAATGACTCAAGCCATCCGGAAAACATCACAAGAGGTTCTAATTGTATCATTCAGTTTGAAATATTCTAGTTTTAAAGATTAATTGTAAGAATAATAATAAGTAGTATTTCCAAAATGTTATAGACAACATTTGTATGAATAAAGAAACGCAAACGATATTTGTTACTTATTTAAGAATTGGAAATAAAATTGGAGCGCAGAAAAAGATTGAGTGTTGCTGAATTTGAATCATGTGATCCATCAGAACCAGAACACCAACAATTGACTAACGAAGGAGCGGAAATCATACAAAAAGAAACATTCTCTTGGGAACCCACCAAAACTACAAGCTATCAGGGAAACATCTCAACGGGTACCTTTTAGATATATCATTCCGTTGTAAAATATCTTGTTTATAGATTCATTTTAAGCATTATGATAGGTCACACAATAACAAATATATTTATTTATATTCACTATTTATATGAATCAGCATATATAAATTTAAGTTTCTGATTACTTTAAGAATTGGAATTGAAATTGGAACGAAGAAAAAGATTGAATGAATCTGAGCCAGGTCATCAGCAATCAAGTAGAGGAAATTCGTTGCCCCGTAATTTTCAGCGACCAAACTATGGGCAAGATTATGGTATATCAAGGATAGATGAGGAGGCTGAATCAACCGGAAATCCTGCGGAATCTTCAGAGTTGGAGGAACCTTCCCATATTGGACGCAAGCAATATACTGGTAATCTACAGTTAGATTATTTTAGATACATACATTCAGTATATAGATTAAGCAACTGCATGTATATATATCGGTTGTAAAAAATGAAATTGCCGCCTACCGTTTAATCACGCATTATTGTTATTATATGATGATCATAAAGCTACATACTTATTTACTATTACAAGGCATACAATATAAATAATGATAACAAATGTTGCTTATGTAATGCTTTTTAACTATCTACACAAAACGAATTGCAATTGTGAATAATGCTGATAAATGACTAATAAATTAAAATAATCGAAATACTTTGTAAAAATATATAAATCAAATCTTGTTCAAAGGAGATGACTTTGGTCTGAAATCCAAGCGTTACACCTGGGCACCATCCAAATCAAACTTTCCACAAGGATTGCGCAGGTTTCAAAGTGTCGAAAACATTCAGTCAGAGGATGAGAACCTCACTCTATCCGTCGAGAAAGATCAGTCTAAAAGCAATCAACAACATCATATCAGTGGTAGATACTAGACTTATAATTAGTCTGAGGAGAAAACATATGTTTATCTAAGGAATTCAACATAGTTATGTTTCGCGTCATCTTTTAAAAAATCAAACTGACTGATATACCTAAACCGATATGCATCCATTCACTCCAATGTGCTTCACTCTGATGTTCTTTTGCTTACAGAACTTGAATCAAAATGGCAACAGAGAAAAAGATTCAGCATTGCAGACCCAACACTATGCAATGAATTGGAATTTCAAGACGTTAGAAGAAAAATACCCCCGATACCACGTCCAAAACCCTTACCAAAACCAAAACTTGCAGTGTGGGAGATATTTTTTATATATGCTATGAATCATTCACAAGTGCATCTGTTTATCTAAAAATATACGAGAATTCATGTTCATATTCTTAATTATATATCCCGGCAGAACACTATCGTCTTCTATGAAAGATAGAATTGGTTAAACATGCTCTCCAAGGTGATATTCATATAATGTTACAATCGTTAAATAAAAATCTATGTTGTAAATATAGATAGAAAATGAATGTTTACAAAAATGGTAAAAACTTAATTTAAACATTTGTGTTTTTAATAAATCATTTTAGTGTCCAAAAGAAAGAGATCTACAATGAGCGTCTGAGCATTTTCATGTTTAACGAACATTGGATCAACCTCTGCCCTAGTTCAGAATCGATCGTTCGAATTCAAAAGAATTCTTCGAACGAGAGGTTCCATATATTTGGAACTGCCTCTGGAGACAATCGTGTAAGTGGATTTTGTAATGCGAATGTGATGTTTATACTTAATGTGCATTTATGTGAAGATCGTAGATCCTTTAGAAACCCCATGTTAGGTATATATTTTCACAATTGCATTATGTAATTTTTAGTATCCATATTTTAAACGGCGCTTTAGGTTAGGTTATAGCATAAATATAATCACTTATTCACCATAAATACAAAACATGTTTATATGTAGTTAACACAATAGAATATTTATCATACATTTCCAAATGATTACATGCATATATGAATAATTTTATCATCAAATATTAATGTTTATAGATTAAACTCTATGACCTTATCTGATAAATGCATTGGTGTTCCTTATGTTATCAGAAAATCTTCGAGTGTCAACTGGACCACACTGTTACCTGTCAACAAACGGCAGATGATTTCGTTCAACTAAACACGCAAACGAACTGCTATGGGTTTAAGGCGATTAATCGAGAACATGCCGGCATCTATCTCAATGCATTGCAAAGGGCTTGCTTGAAAGGACTGTAGGACATCGCGCATGCCACATCAAACCAAGGGACAAAGGGTGCAATGAAGTTATTGTGTTTATTTATTGTTACATTGTGGATGAGATAGAACTTGTTAGCTGATTTAAAAGATATGTTCAAGTCGATACTCTAATATAATAATGATTGTTGAGTAATGTCGAGCAAATAAACACCAATCAGATTGTTTCACATTAAGAATACTAAAGAAATAAAAATGAGAAAAGTAAATAAATTGGAACTGATAATATTATATATATATTCATAACCACAAGGACGGCAATACACCAATTAAACAACAATTGCGTATAAGACAGTTCCTAGGGCCTAGCTACATATTTGCGTTTCAAAAACAGATTTTGTCCACGTACGTCAACGTCTGCCTTATGGAAAAGCGCAGAATGGACGCTATTTTATTGTCAGGTCATATTAAAAGTTTATAAATTCATTATTTTTTTGACTTCTTGAAGAAGAAGAATAGAACCTCAACTGTTCTACTGATCTACTTGTAATTGTTTAAGTATAATCTCTTTAATAGGTTTAAATATTTTATACACAAATGTATTTATTCTAGCTCTTTAGATTAGATACTCTTTTTGTGTGAAGTCATTGTATGTAAATATGTGTATTATTTTTGTTGATACTTGTGGTTTATTCGAATGAACATTATTTTGTGTTGCTGCTTTACAAAATGAATGAGAAAAGGCCTTTTCATTGAAAATTTTGATATCAAAGTGTAAATATCATAAATGAACAACAAGTAAGTTTATTTATTGTTTGATAATAATGAAAATATTTTCGGGTAAAACACACGGATGAAAGTTTTGCTTGTTAATCACATTGGCTGCCTGGGGCAACATTTGTTCTTACAACAATGTGCATCAATTAAATATCCTTTTCCTTAAAATTACATAGATGTCTTGACCAAGGTAGATGTAGTGAGTGATATCGATTCCATTTGATTCAACTATACATTAAAATACTATTTCTTATAGTTATAAGCGATTTGTATGCAGTTTTACAATGTGTACACATTGGTAGTGTACATATCACTGGTGCAACTAAATTGAAAATGTATAATTGATATCATGAAAGAAACCATAGTTTCAGAGTTTCTATAGTAACTTCTAAGTAAAGTGAGCGTATATTTAGTTTTAAGCACAACAATATTTTCATTTGCAGCTTAAATAATATATATTCTTTTAACGTGCTATCATAAAACATCTCGTATTGCATTTAACAGTGTAGTAGTTATAAATATATTCACAAAATATTTGACACATATATATCAGCAGCAATGCTCTATATCTATGTTGAAAAATGGTTTATATAGTGTAGTATGTAAAGAAGTCTTCACAACACGCTTGCATGTACACATCAAACAGTTTCATCTTTCGGAATCCAGGGGCGAGGTCAAAGGTCATGGTCACGACCTCAAATATTGGTTGACCTGCGAGTGGAAACCGAATCCAATCCCAGTTGTATGGATTAAGGGTTTCCTCTAGACGAAACTGAAATAGTTGGATGTGTTTATATAAGATAACTTTAAATATATTGCCTCGAAATATATCAGTTCGGTATAATACAACTTGTACACAGTATGAATGAAAGAATAGTTAAGTATGTCATTTTGTTAAGTATACCTAATTTTGTAGCAAGCACTTAATTGCTACAAAGTTTTAATTGTGTTTATGGAAACAAAAGCCAAATGGAGAAATGTAGCACTTCAATGAAAAAGTAAATGTTTTGACCCCAGTGATAATTAATCAATTAACATACACAAATGCCCTTGGTGAGATTTATTATTTGAGCACTATTGTTACCAAACATCACATACATCTGCTTGAAATAACCATTCACACAAAAAATATACTATTCTGGAAAAACATATTTTTTGTATTCATTTAATATCATAGTTTGTATAGGTAATGTTATATATACACAAATCAAATTAATTCAGTTTAAATGGTTTTCTATTATAGATATAATCCAACTTTAATAAGCATTAAACTGTATAAATACCTTTCGAAAAGGACAGTCTTTTTAATATGAATACTGTCAGTATATTATATAATTATGTGTACATAAATATATATATGTATTGTTTAATGACGTTTTGATTTAATCACAGAATAAATATGACCTGAACATTCAAACAAATTCATATTTATAAGACACCATACACCACTTTGATATTTACTATTTGTTTTCTTTTGGCCAAGAATGAATAAATACAATGATCGAATTGAATCCGTACCGTTATGATGATTCCATTACGCAACACTATTTCAATCTTGGACGCCCCGATAACGCGAAAGAAAAGTGCTGATGCAGCGAAATAACGAGGAAAGACTGTGTCACTCATTCCGTCGTTGATGAATTTCCGAATTTCGAACGTCGACTATAAATGAAATTAGTTGCTTGATAAGTGAAATAAATGAGGTCTGTATGGTCTGTAAAATACGATTGTTTGATAACCATTCTGTTATGCAAAACGGTTTTTATAATATCTACCACTTTAAAATATATGTATTTTAATTGCCTGTTCTATATTCGTGGTGAGTTTATACCAACAGATCCTGCATGTCCTTTAACTAATCGAATTCACGAACAATGAAGGATAGGGTAGGTTTCTATCTGGTGTGTATACTTGATTGTGATAACTAAAACAGAACTAGTTTTCAGATTGTATTTGCTCAAACAACCTATTCAATGTATCTTATCTGGTGGTTTCGGGTTTACCTTATATTGATACAACGTTGGGACCCAAATAACAACTGGATAACGAACGAACAACTATATGAAAAAGCGGCTCAAAAACCATGGTCAAAGACCATAGCAACTAGACGTCTTAGAGTGTTTGGTCATATATGTAGATTACCGAACTCAGCGCCAGCAAAACAAAAGCACTCTACGAGGGCTTTAGGCGAACAAAAAAGCAAGTAGGAGGTCAACGACTAACTCTCCTAAAACTGATAGAAAAACAACTACCCAAGTGCATGGATATATACGGAGCAATTAATTTGGCTCAAAATAGAGCCGCCTGGAGAGTGTTTGTGAATATTGTGACTAAATAAATGATAATATAGACTATTCTCATTTTGGATACATCATTAATTGTGCTTTGTGAAAAGGCCTTACGGCCGTATAATCACACAACGAGCGAGGAGTTAGATTGATAAACTAATAAAAAAATATACCCGAGGGTCTCTAAACGTGACTTGGCCGAATGGAAAGCCATGAAGCGCCTTGTTGGGATCATCTAAACTTCCATTCACAGCCAGCGTATAGAGTTCGTTAGGATGCTGTAAATCGGCTCTGGTGCTAAAACCCTCTCGACACTCAATATCTGAATAACAATGTAAAGTTGTTTTAAATGAAAATTACGAATGGGAAAATAACCTTGATTGATCCTTTTCTTTATTTAAGTGCCACGAACCCCCTTCGCCTGTGATTTACTTACCATAGTATGCGATTCATAAATTATATTAATGATAAAAATGAATACAAATAATCATATTTGTAACTAATCATGTTCAATAAAACGGAGATACTATAAAATCATTTAATATTGTAAAGTGTATGATTATTTGGTGTCGAATATGTTCTTCAAGTCAAAAAGAAGTGTATCAACTTCGAAAAATTGAGTGAAGTTACATCGATATAAATTGCTTGCTTAAAATATGTTAAAAAGTATAAATGTTTACCTTCTATATACGTAACGGTCGTAAAATCATTTTGCTCTGAGATTTGTAAAAATGCTACAAACAGAAAGGCTATTTGTTGCTTGACTATGTTTCCAATCATATTTTTAGCTCTAATTGACTCTAAATTGAAACTCAAATATTAAGTCTCTTTTTTCTCAAATGTAAGTTTATAAATAGCTAGAATGGCTATAAATAATGAATTTATTATGGAATTGTGTAATAAATTAAGAAACTCTTTGTGTCGTTGGACTCTTAATTGTATACTTGATATTTACAAGACAAAGGAAGAAAAAATAAAATTGATTGCAAAATGATAGTTATAGGGCCGCTGTTGCATGTTATTGTTGCTAAATTGCATAATTCGTTCTAGTTTTTGCTCTTTGTTGTTGTTTTTGAATAATTATATAGTCTGAACAAGCTTAATGACCACCAGCATCATCATCAACATCATCATCATTATATCTGCACATATTATAGTATATAAAAATAAAAATATTGGTTTAAATAAAATATTCAATCAATTCATATTTGAACGTGTTGACGAGATGATGTGCTCTAACAGGACACGAAGACTTAAGTCATCTCAACAGCTTTCAATATTCACACGATTTTCATTGTTGTATTGACTCTGCATATTATTTTTTCTCATCAAGCAATGAAACAATGATGCCGTTCAAAATAATTTTATTTCCAATACTGGCCATATTGTGTGTAAACGCCTAGTAAAATATATTTCAGACTCACATGACGCAAATACTTCACATTATTGAAATTCGACTATTTTAAATAGATAAATAGAATACAAGGATAAACTGATTTATAAAGAAACATTTAACATAACATGAAGCAATAATATTTAATATTTATTTATTCTATGGCATGTAAATGAAATTTTGGACCTAAAAATAAAGCTTAAAAATAAACCAGCCTCGGAGGTGCCTGCGAATTTACTTTAATTTAGATAAAGGTGTCCGTGCGTGATATTCAGTGGAATCAACCAATTCTATAGAAGTAATGAAATAGATAAGCAAACCAAAAATTCAAACACCATACAATACATATGAATTTGAAATGAAATAGAGAAAATCGATGGAATTCATCCTCATGAAATACATTTGATAAACAAATAAACAAAATCAGAAAGTTTTAATACAACATATTAGATTGATATGAAGTTGTAGTACTATTTTATTCATCCTGACCTTTTACACATATGAATTGTTAAGTGAAAGAGGCGCTATATGATTGACCAAATAATTATCAATTGGTATGTTTTTATTAGGATATGGCTTTCGAGACAAAATAATTTTACCCTTACATTTGCACGCTTTATTTTGCATGAAAACGGCCTTATATACTCGACAACAAAAGAAGTGTCCGGTTGTTCAAACTACTGTTACTTAAAAAAATATCTGGTTGATTTTTATTAATAATGTACCAAATTAAGCAGCACATAATGTGAGTTTATTCAATGAGTTTTTACGACTCTATATTTGCTATTGACGAATCGGCGAACTCTTGAAAATGAACGATCGAAAAAGCGAGTAACAAACGCTCTAAGATGCATTTCAATGGCTGTTTCAAATATCTAGCTATTATTTTCACAGGTAATTGGTACATTTGGACCCTTTGGTCGCATATTCAATAATTCAAGCCAGTTGGAGTTAATAAAAGTGTTTCGCGAATGGCCCGACCCAAGGCACCGGAAGTGCCAGCTTTAGGAAAATTGTTCAAAAAATAGTTTGAATATGTCAAATGCTGCCTTCCCTGGTTTTCTCATGCTCCAATAATGGGTTTACAATAGTTTTGAAAATTACGTTTCGCTTATTTTTTGGTTACTTCGAAGCACGATATTGATCGAAAAATCACGTTAAGTAAAACTTTGGTAAATCCGTAGCTTAAGTTTTCAATCAATAAAAACACATTTTCGCGCATGTCTAAGACAATCTAATGGCCAATTCCCAAGCCCTAGCCTCGTAGCATTAGTGCACGCAAGCGTACGCCTCGATAAACAGATCGAACTATTTTACTCAATTTTATGGTGATAAGGCGGCTAAAATGACAGTTAAACAGCTACTCATAGCTCGTAACTCTAAATTACAATGTTCCTACCTATTTTAAGCGTAATCACTTAAAAATCTATTGTTTGCGCGAAACCGCGCCAATATCGAGCGTATTTTCAATGCATTGCGAGACATCGTATATATGGCAAAGCAGGACAACAACGGCTTTCGGTATAATTTTCCTATTCCGCGCACCCTTGAAGATAATATTGACAATGACAGTTTGCGCTTGAATGTCCCGACTATGTAGCCAGGTAAAATTGTCCCTTTAAAAAAAAACCGAGTTTATTCGAGAATTACGGCTAGGCTATGGAGCAAATGAAATTCAAAATGCAATTAACAGAGTAAAGAGCTTATGAGCTATCCTAATATCATACCGGTTTTATTTTGTAACGTGATAAAGACTGTTTTCGCAGTTAAGCGTCAAAACCACGCTTTGTCGACATTTTACGATGTGTCCTGCGTCGCATATCGCATAGATATTTATTATTTCTCACCGGTTTTGAGTAACAAAAACCTTGGACTATTTATAGAACATAGCGCTTTTCCTTTCCTTCCGATACTCATTGAATGATGGTCAAAATCAATGTTTCTTAGCCCGTCGATAAAACGAACGAGATAATCGTCAAACGGATTCCAGATTGTTAGGTTTGCGAGACCATCTATAATTAACATAACTGAAACTAACCAACGTGTTTTGATTGGTTCAACTTTTTATACAATGAAAAAATATGAACCTAAAATGACCGGACACTTCTTTTGTTGTCGAGTATACTTATTTGCTGCAAAGTAATATATTGTTTGATAAAATAAAACTAATTAATTGAAATCTAATGAATCAATTATACTTACGAGATAGTTGTCGTTTCGGTTTCTGTGCAGCCGATCAAGTATAAATCATACATCGACATTTTTCTCGCTTTTTCTTCAGCCCGCTCCAAAGTAATAATGACTCGTTCGAAGCGGATCGGCGTTGTCAGGTCGATATCGATTGGGTACCATTCAAGCGGCTTAAGCTTTGACCATCTGGTCGCTCGATGAATCTCCTACATGTATATTCATATACTTATCAAAACGTGTGAAGATGTATGAGTATCTGAATATAGAGTGTTCATGAATATAAATATGGGTCGAACTGTTTTCTGAGCGATGTATCATGTTTTCAGATATGCTCACATATACTGAATGTATCGTTTCTTTAAAAAAATCTTGAAAATTTAGTGCTTAGCGTTGTCTTGTTCTGAAGCATATACTAACAACAATCCGTGGCGGTTTAATAATATGAAAGGAAATTGTCATTTATTATGTTTTCAGTCGGACTCCAATAGGATATTTCAAACTTGAGCTCCACACTAGATCTTTTCTGTGACATTGTATACCTCTTCTTAATAAAGCGCATTAAAGTGTTATTTTATGGAATGAAAAGCTCTTAACCCATTAAATATTAATCGGAATCCGCCCAAAAAGTTTCCGCCCAAAAAGTTTCCGGCCATAAAGTTTCCAAAATTGATACATGGCCCAAAAAGTTTCCGCCCAAAAAGTTTCTAAAATTTTATGATGGATACATTTTATTTTATAAAAAAATTAACGAACCAATGTTAACTCTTTTTTAAATCAGTACGTCTAAGGGATCACATATCCATCCTTTTAGTTTCATCATATCTATTGTTCCACTGTATACGCTTTTCACAGGACATACATGTACACA
>LQRL01173414.1:30313-40619 GCA_001703475.1 Hydroides elegans
AAAGTATTGTTTTGGCAATGTTAAGTTGGTTTCTTCGCTATTTACATGGTGCAAATTAGACTGTGACTTTGTAGATTGAAGTTTGGTTTATTCAGAAAGAAGTAAATACCAATTATATATACATGCACATGGTGAAAAAAAGAAATAAAATGTGTGACAGTATGTTTTTTTTTGTATTTAAAAGTTCGAAACTTTTTGGGCGGAAACTTTTTGGGCCATTTGTCAATTTTGGAAACTTTATGGCCGGAAACTTTTTGGGCGGAAACTTTTTGGCTGGAAACTTTTTGTCCCATGTTGTCATGTTTTGAGACATTATGGCCGGAAACTTTTTGGGCGGAAACTTTTTGGGCCGGATTCATATTAATAATATTACTCATTTATTTTATTTTACTAGTATGAATATAATTCACCCTATATATGATGTCTCCAATTATCTCGATTGTGACCTTTCGGACGCCTATCACCCAGAAATGAAGTGCTCGCACTGTGAAGTATCTGAGATAGTAAGTGCTGCTGAAATCAACAAAGAAACTGTCGATCTCAAAGGTTCCCTTAAACAAAAATGAAAAAAATATGACTTGAAAATGAAATGATCGCAAAGTAATGTATCCAAGATAGTATGTGCTGCTAAAATCAACGAAGAAACTGTCGATTTCAAAGGTTCCCTGAAAACGCGAAAAAGGAAAAATAAAGAATTTCAAAATTAATGCATTATCATAAACAAAATACTTTTCACATACAAAAATAAACTGTCGATTTATAAGATTGCCTGATGCAAAGACAAATCAGTTTGCTTTGATATAATTGTAAAACTGTCCGCCATGAAAAGTGAATGGCGGAATTTTTAGCCTCGAAATTTGGTCCCATTCTGAACATTGTGCATATGTTAATAAAGGTGTCATTCGATAAGGACACATCTCCAGTGTAATAAGACCAGACTAGACGTTTTCTCTCCGGCTTTATTGGCTTAGTAATCTACTGTGGTTTTATTACTCTTATCTTAACTTAGAAAAGTATTTGTTTAATCTTACCACATCAGTGTATCTAGACCAGACCAGGCGTTTGCTCTCCGGATGGCCCGCAAGTGCATCCTCGGCAATACCATTCCGATCGAACGTGCCATGGGCTTCGATATAGTAGGGGAATTCTATGACGTCACTCGAATTGTAACTCCAAAAGCACAAATCAGCTCGTTGGAAGAGGAACGGGTCACCGCAGATGTCGAGAGCTGTTAATTGCGAAGGGGATTAAATATAGTTTATTGCCTATTAAATATTAAATAGTAACTCCAATAGCACAAATCAGCTCATTGGAAGAGAAACGCATTTGAATGTAAGCACGTTATATATATGTTAGCGATTGGATAATGCTGTAAAATACATATATTATGATAATAAAACGATTTGCTAAGTTATTGAAATATAATAAATAATGGACAAGCAATAATGACTCCGCTATTGTCTATAGGCATGATAATTATGATAAAAATCAACCGAGTTAGGATTTATACCGTTTAAGATTTCGTTTCCTGTAATTGCTTAGAAACATTAAATATCAAATTGTTTGATTTCGTTTAATATGTATATAATTTATAAACAAAAATGGAAATAACATCTTATAATAATTAATGATCGCTTCATGAAAAGTCTCATATCTAATTTGTCATTTACGAAGTATTTTAGATAAACGTCTTACCTGTTTCATTTACTGGAACATACATGTCGCAAATTGGATAATAAGCATCACAAAATGCCATAATCCCAAAATATAAAACAATTCTAAACATTGTTTTTGTCAGAACAGGAGACATGAAAATGTTCAAGCGTTCGCTCCAAATGTGTTTATGTTTTGAATATTGTTGAGAGAACCGTTCAGGAGGTGGATGGATGATGATATATAAGGGATTTGAATGAATGGCACCCAATTAGAATGTTTGTTAAAATATAAAAACCACAAATATTTACAGTTTATATCTCAGCATGACGTTGCCGAAGTGTTACGGCATGTTTTTCTTCAAATTCTAACAAGTCATTAAGTGTGTTAGGGCCTAGCCACATTGAAAGCTTTTCTAGCGGTTGGTTTTAAAAAAATAATGTTTTCAATGTATCTTAATGGAAGACTCATAAACGCAATGTGCTTTACGAAGGTCTATTCTGAACTGTGTTATCTGAGTCACAACCTGTTTGAATTCGATAGCAATATAGATATCCTTATATAGGGAGATTGATAATTCCCTATTTGATTCAACAATTTTACAATGTTAATGTGATATACCTTTTTTTATTTATACATTTTTTATCGAATAATGTTTGAACTAAACGTGTATCTTGGGGATAATTTTAAACAATAATGTTTTTTTTTCTTTTGAGGTGTCTTCTAAATTATAATATCTTTGTTTTAAGATAAAGGTGAAACATATGAAATTTATTTAAAACTCTTATAGTGAGTTATATTCTTATTATCGGTCAATGATAATGATGCCTTTTGATCCTGTTCAAAATTCATAAAATATCAAACTTTATTAACTTCATTATCTTATATTAACGTATGTTTAGAATTATATTTTACACTTCACAAAAGAGATAACGGAGTGCCCTTTTCATCAACTCAATTAAAGGATAAACAAATACCAAACGCATTTCTTAAAAAAACATCAATCTAAAAAATAAAAATGTGTTTATGAAAAATAACTTTTTAAGTTTTTAAAAGTTTTTTTTTTCAATATAATAAGGACAATTGCTACAATTTTTTTTGCACCAAATCCCTTGAATGTAATCTATTCTCAATACGCTGAAAAATTCAAAAACCCAGCAAAATAACCTTATTAAGATGCAGATAATCCTTCAAATTAAAGAAAGGCTTATTGTTTTATCTTTAATATCAAGCCTTCTACAAACAATAAGAAATCATGATGTATACGAGGTCATTCATTAAAAAAGGTTGCTCATGATCAATTCATATTCGAACGTCATCAAGGTTTTGTTAATTTTTATCAACTTTGCAAATGATATGTTTTGAATTCTTTGAACTATTCATTTTGTTATAATACAATATTATTTTGTTGTAATTGAATTAAAAGGTTCACGACAAATGCATAGATGTACAAATATTTGTTCTGAGATTTGTAAAGTGGAAAATCATTGCTTAATGGTTTGAACAAATTGAATTAAGATATCAACAAGAAAGTTTTTTTTACACAATTACAGACTTATCATAGCATGCATTATTTTTTTTAAAATCTATATTATATTTAAATAGTACTGATTTCAGCGACTAACTATATCAAATCATTTCTATTGCGTAAACTAAAACTGTGATTTTTTTTATCAAAGTTAAGATTGTTATAATGTATAACTGTTTGTCCGTTAAGGCAAGATATTGTGATTTTGAGACGCCCCTGTTAAGCTGGATATTTCATAAAATTGGTCTGATTCCCGTTTGGTTGATTGTTCTTGATGGGGATGTCATGTCAATAGTACGTATTGGTTGCATTGGGAGGAACTGAGTTTGGAACATAGGGTCTCTCCACCATTTCAACGTCGTATACGGATCCTATTGGTTTCGTTGGTTCGCTTTTATCCTTTTCTTCTTTGTGTTTGATGCAACCTAAGTATTACAAAAAAACGAAAACTTAAATATTCTAACAATAATAGTGTATTTGACACGAGGTTAGACTGAAAATATCCAAACACGATTGGCATTGGTATCATATAAGGGCAAATCACGGATCTATAAGCACACAAACACTTTCAATCTTTCTTTAAGCTATAACATTAAATGGCAATGTAGATCAATTTAAATGTATGCATCCGCTTCTTGGGTAACTAGTAAGGTTTTGTTATTGTTGCTAAAATACTTGTATAAATCTAAGGGTTAGATTAAGACATTGATTCGTTTTGTACATAATTCTTAACTACAATATGAATGATATTTTCAGAAATAGCATTATCTATAGGCAGAATCAAAGGTTGATTCAAATCACTTACAGATAAATATCGTCACTGCGCAAATGACCAGCAATACAGCAATAGCAATGATGAGAGCATAGTTGTAACCTTCCTTGACTAGGGGAAGTTTTACTGCAAAATATATCATTACTCATACACATTTTATTTTGATACATTATATATCAAATGGTGCTTTATGCTTAATGGAAATTCTGCTTAATGCTTAATAAAATATTCTTTGCCACAGTTGGTTTAACACGTCTTACTCTCCAGCATATATATCCGAGCATAACTGTATATACACACATGTGTTTTGCTGTCGTGAACAAGAAAACACGATAAATTGAAAGTAACATCTTATTTCTGTTTTACAATGTCCATGAAAAAAAAACTATTAATTTTTTTCTTGCGTCAAACGTATTTATTGTTTAACATTGTTGAAATTTATACCCTTTTCAGTGGTTCGCCGATTCCTTAAAACTGTAGTTGTCTCAGGGGTACTTTGGTCCATTTGAGTACTTATCTCAACTTCATCATTCGTAGTTGGAAGAAATGTACTGTCTAACCGTGTGGTGTCATCAACAATTTCATCACCCAATACTGGTTCAGCTAAATGAATATTTTGTGCTGTTGTTGTATACTCTTCATTTGTAGTTGTTTGGATTATTGTGGTTGCTTCTGATGTGGTTATTGCCAGTGTTGGCATTCCGGGTGTGGTTATTTCTGGGGTGGTTATTTCAGGTGTGGTTATTTTCGATGTGACTATTTCTGATGTGGTTGTTTCCAATACAGTAGTTTCACCAGGGCTAGTTTCTCTGGTAGTTTCTTCAGCGGCTTGTGTTGTGTCCCTTTCAGTTGTTTCTGCGATCGTCGTTTCTATGATTTCTGTATATATGTTTGTGATTACTTAATGGTAGAAATAGTTAAATGATATTTGATATTTTAGTCGTTTTTGAGAGCATAACATCTATGTGATATAAAGACGACTCTATGTCGATTTTTAATAACCGCTCCAGTGGTTTGTTTGCGGCTATTAAGGCGGCTATTACTTGATTTTATCTTGCATGGTTATTCATGCTATTAGTATTCTAATACCATTTAACACCATTTAGCACAGTATAAAACGATAAAGCTATAAAATAAAAACTAATCACAATACCTGGTTGCTCGATCGATGCGCCGTCGACCTTGAAAATCCACCTTCCGGTGACCCCAACATTGGAGTGATCGGGCATGCGCAGGATGTCGGTGCTACGCGACCATTCATGCGCGTAATAATGTGTGTCGTCGCCAGCGTCAAAACCAACCTTTTTCGAATGTTGGAATTAAGGAATGGTAGATGAGAAAATCATTTATTTTCATGTCAACATAAATCTTGTTAAAATATGTTTGCGCAAATCGTTTTGTAGAATTTTCTTTTTTTTTGTTACTTTGGGTCATAGATTGTAGCATGTCCAAAAAAAAAAAACGAAAACCAAACTCAAGTCGTTTGTCTGATTGAATTACTGTAAGATATTAATAAGAAAATTATACGAATATGATTTCCTCCAAAATGAAGTAATCTTAGATCATTATCTAAAATGGAACGGATATAGTATGAGCATATTAGTTCCTATCAAAAATCTATTTTTTAAAACTAACTTTTTAAGTTAATTGATTAAAAATAATGATAAATAATATGAATTGATAATTGATGATTCTTATTCTTTATCTGCAATGATAAAAATATGCAACCGATTAAGAATAAATGTTAAACATAGAATATTGCACTGTTTTATTATTCCTAAAATCAAATTACCAACCTGTCCTGGTGTCCAAGTGAGTTCAACGTAATTGTATATGACAAACGTATTGTTTGAATCGTCTGTAGTTATAACCGCTTGAAAGGTACTCTAGAAAGATATCGACATGCAAATTAAAAATATAAAATATACATATATGTATAGGGTAATACACAAATGATAATCATGTTAGGACGTAACATTAGACACAGATGTACAACAATATAAAAAGAACCTCTCGTCAAAATAAAAAGAAGCCTTAACATTACCAAATAATATTTTCATCACGTCCTGTTTTTATGCAAAGACAATCTCTCATGTTCCTACATTTCTCCAACATTTCTCCACATGATTCCAAAAAGTTTTCGATATTACTCGGCCTCTTGCCAAATGGATCGTTACTTACTCTGTCCGCATTAGTCGGTGTTGGAAACTTAGGAACATCATACCACGTGGCAATGTAGGCATACGAAGCCGTGAATCTCCTGCTTACAGCGTCTTGGATAGCCAGTGTGATATTGTCGAGGATGGTGCCATTTTCAATTAGCCTGTAAAGGTAAAGTGTATTTATGATATCGAAGTTGTTATTAGACCGCTTTTTAACGCAAACTCGAATGAAACAACAATATAGTATATGGCATTATAATTAATGCCCATCTATTAATAATGTTTATAGCATTTTAGATCATACTAGCTTTCAAAACAAACATTAATCAAATCAGTTTGAAATAAAAACATATTTATTATGTATTAAACATGGTTTTCGAACTTACTGACATATCTCCTATTAAATAAGTCACATTCTGTTAGCGTATCGATGCCTGTCCGGGTGGTCGAATTGACTTAAACCGACGTTTCCCTTATAAAATACATCACCTACGGTTTGTGTAGCACCGGCGTTACAAAATGCAGCCATTATTGGGTTATCGGCTATTTTCATAAACTACATCGACTACGGTTCGCGTATTGACTTCATGCGGTAATTATAGGGCAATTTTCCTTATCCTAATCCGGCATCTCATATTGTCAGTCCAATATTCATAAAATAGCGTCTCACCTATAAACTACGTAACCCACTGTTCGCGTATCGACGTCTCCCCCGGATGCAGCCATGATCGGATAATCGTCGTTATCTTAATAAGACACATCATAATGTCTGTTGAATATTCATAATGGAACGTCTCACCTATAAAATACGTCGCCCACTGTTCGCGTATCAACGTCACCCCAAAATGCGGCCATGATCGGATAATCGGCGACCGGAAATGGATCTGGAGTGAAATCGTCGACGCCGCTGTTGAAGGAAATGATACCGTTGGTGCTTACCTTAAGAGATGAAAATTAGAAAAAAAAAGATTATAAAATAGAAAAAAAATAGATAAAAAAAAAAGAAGAAAAAAAAAAGATTTTCAGATTCAGATTTTGCTTCTGATTTTGACTGCTGGAAAGCATAGCTGATCCTGATTAATTATGTTGAATAAGAGAGAAGTAAATAGTCCTATTAACTTTTTAGTTATTAAACCAACAATTTAACATTAGTTGTCTTATCATATATCGGAAGTTGACGGTGTTTTCAGTTGTGGATATTTATATATGTCATGATGATATGCAACGTCACGGTTATTAAATAAAACCAAAACAAAACTATTAATAATATATATCTGAATAGTGTTTAAACCTATTTAACGTTATATTTTCTTAGATGTCTTATTCATACATACACTGGTTGTTACTTACATAAAGTCGATTGTAGAATTGTCCAAAGAACCGGAAATAAATCGGCAAAATCTGCTCTTCGCTAAAATCATCGTCATTGGGTGGCAATGAGCTGTCTCCTTCCTCGGGTCCATAGGCGAAAAGGATTGATTGCGCATGCGCGGTAGAAAGCAGAAGTGCAGCGATTAAAAGTAGGGCGCGGATGAACATATTTTTTGGATTTGCCAATTGTAATCGAGTCTAGAAGATGAGAAGAAGAATATGAGATGTCTTAAGGGTATCCGATTTACTCAAGTTCCGTATATCCGTTTAGTTTGTCATCGAATTTAGTGTTTTGAATCGTAATATGTCTACATACTTCAAAAACTTTAATTTGTAGATTATTTGACAATCAATTGCTGTTTGATTGCTTAACAATTAGTGCAAGAAATACATGACTATATCTCAATGTCAAAGTAATCAATTTCTTTTTTCACGTATATTCCGGGATAAAGTTGAGTTTTATTTTGCTATAGTAATATTTTGCTTAATCAGTGTCACCCACATTCCCTTATTTTCTCACTTCGACTGCTCGTCTAGAGACTTATTTGTATGTTTATAAAAACAGCACCAAGCGATCGGAAATTCGAAACCGCAAAACCCCTGTAGCAGCGTACAGGGATTATATAGTTTTACTTCGACTACAATTTCAGTTTGAATTTCTTCTTACATTCAAATGTAAATTTCTAATATATTTGCATTTTGATTTTTCAAAAAAAAAGTCGAATGAAAAAGTCCTAAATTTGAAGAAATTAATAAGTTCTAGGCAAAACAACGACCATTTAATTGATCTTGCAAATCCGCAATTAAAACGTATTATGATCTCATATCAACTGATTGGTTAACTCATTTCATTTGTTATTAATTTTTATTCCAATTACTATTCACCGACTAAGGATACAGGCTCGGGTAGACATGCAAAGTGAAAATACATTTTGCTCTAGCCCCTCTATATGATTTATTTTAAAGATATGAGTAGATATGTGTATATTTAGAAACAATATTCATAAATTTTTGATTGAAATACATCTTGGGTGTTCCTCTTATAACTATCAATCCTTAAGTCAGCACCCACTCAGTCTTTATTTAAATTTTAATGTTCAACCAATTGAACTAGAAGATGTATACCAAGTATCAGACATGAGTAATAACACATATATACATGCACAACAAGCATCCTTGATTGAATTATTCAAAGTCATTAATGGCTTTACATGGATCGATGAAAAGCACCGAGTTAAGGATACATTGATAATCAATTGATAATTGATTAATAATTGATAAGCAATTAAAGAGAAACAATACTCAGTTGTCCATCATTGAGCGCGTCCTAGGTCAATGGACAAACTGAATAGAGACCAAACGTGAATCCGGATTGTGGTCCATCATGACGTATGGGGCATGGATCGTGGTTAAGGTCATATAATCCAAGTACAAGTGATCGACATTATCCGCTGTCTGGGAGAGGGGTTTTAAAAATACTTTTACTTATCTGCATTAATTTAAAACTCACGTTAAAGGTTTACAGTAGGCTGTGGTTTGAGGTGTAAGGAAATGCTAGGGAAAAGATTTCGTCTATATGCCATATATTTACATGCATTGATATTTACATGCCATGTCAAAGATGTACTTTACTAGTATATGTATGTTTTAATCAAATTAATGTAAATAAAAATAGTATATGTAATTTATTATATATATTTCTACACTTTCTTTAAATTTATGATATGCAGTATGCTTATTGCATCCTAGATAGAATCAATCACAGATTGTTGCACTAATTTACAAACCACTGGTTTAACTTTACATGATTTTAGTCTAAAAAAAAACTGATGCCTATAGTTGTTAATCTTTGTTTATTATGCAAACTTGTTTTTCTATAATACATTTAAACACACTTATCCAACAGCCTTTACTGGAACGCCGAAAATCGATAATATCATAATTGTGTGATAAATGGATTGCTATATAATATTTATTGTAAACAGATTAATGTTCCAATGATATTATATCTTACGGCAAAATAATGCTATGTTCATTTTTCTCAATATTTCTCCTATATATTGTGGTACTGCTGGATAAAAAGCATTCTACGGCAGATAAACGGAATCATTCGAGGAAAACGTCATGATTATCGCTTGACCTTTACTACACAAACAGCTCAGAATCCATGAAAAAAATGAAACAAATCTAGATAAAATGTCTTGATTTTAAACATAGATGAAATCATTCTGATTATCAATATTTCTGCTGGGGTGGAGGCGGTGGATAAATTGCATGCTGTGGAGGATAAGCTGGGTCATTTGGGGGATAACTCGACCCATGCACTTGGCCACTACCGCCCTGTTGGTTGCTAGGCAGTTGGTAGACGAACGGCGATGGCCCCGCTAAGGCGGGTTCCGCGGGTGGCGGGTAGTTGCTAGGGACGTTGCTATGGTGTCCACGTGGTGTATCCGGTTCTTCTGTTTCTTCAGATTCGGATTCTTCGTCAACACTTCCGGTTTCAGCTTGGTCTGCTTGTTGCTGTTGTCGTTGGCGTTGGAACGAAACTTGACGAAAGTGTTTTTGTACTGTAAATCGAAAAAAATGCAAAATATGGTAGATACGATGCATACATATAGGTATATATGATACTTAATGTGTGTATTAGTTTTATTTTTAAATGCATCTTAAATATGCGTTGGTTTGCCTTATTTTCTATATCATTTTGCTGATTTCATGAACCATTGATAAACAAGTATATCGAAGAATACTGTTTCAGCACTCACATTTATACCATGTGATTCGTAACTGAATTGTTTATTAGTAACTGAGTAAAACCGA